>VUQI01061883.1:0-30465 GCA_015106735.1 Paratilapia polleni
TAAAGCACATTTTAAAACAGCAGCAGGGCTGACCAAAGTGCTGTACAATACAAAACAGAAAAAAAAGATCCAAAAATAAATAAGAACTATAAAATTAACAATAAAAGTACATCACAGTCAGCATCTCACACTGGGTCAAAAGCCATGGAGTAAAGATACATTTTTACGGGATTTAAAAACAGAAAGAGACTGAGCCTGCCTAACATGCAATGGCAAATTATTCCACAATTTTGGAGCCACAACTGCAAAAGCTCTGTCACCTCTGAGCTTGTGTTGCATCCTGGGAACAAGTAAGAGCATCTGATCTGCTGACCTGAGAGAGCGAGAAAGAACATATATGTGCAGCAGTTCAGACAAATAAGGTGGAGCATGACCAATAAAAGACTTAAAAACAAAAATTTTAAAATGTATTCGAAAACGAACTGGAAGCCAACGAGCAGCAGCATTTGGTAAATGGACTGGTACTTATATAGTGCTTTTCTACTCAGTTTTGTGTACTCAAAGCACTTTAACTACAGGCCACATTCACCCAGTCACACATACATTCATACAGCACTTTTATCTATACTTAAGTGCTTACTAACATTCACACACACTCACGAATGCATCGGGAGCAATGTGGGGTTCAGTATCTTGCCCAAGGATACTTTGGATCAAACCACTGACCTTCCGATTAGTAGACGACTCGCTCTACTTCCTGAGCCACAGCCGCCCCAAATAATGATCCTTCCATGCATTTTGCACCAACTGCAAACGAGTAATAGAAGCCTGGCTAATTCCAATAAGGAGTGCACTGCAATAATCGAGGCGAGAAGTTTTAAAAGCATGTATAACATGACAAAACTGAACCGATAAAACCACCGAACCTTTGAATCATCTGTACGGGGCAGGGCTCTGATTTTGAGGTGGTTTCACACGACAAATATTTAGGAATATAAATACACTGATTGTGTGTATTTGCTGCTAACCTGACGACTTCCTGGCATGTTTTCCTTTTTCATTGCCGTCATCAGAGCTACCAAAAAACAACCTGGGATGAGGACTGATTGTTGGACGTTGGTAAAGATCCTCTAAGGATCACATTCCAATTCACTGGGTTTAGATCGGTCATTATGTTTCAACATGTATCATTAATGTCCAAATGATCCATTTCTAATGTGTCCACCCCTCCATCCTGTCTTCTTTCAGAGGACTGTTATCTTTCAGCATCCACACACACTGTGTGTATTGATCTGACAGAACGGAGGTATCTGACAACCAGCGATGAGAAGGCTTTAAAACCTGACTACATACAGGCCACGTTTTCCTGTTTCCTAAAATTCAAGAAGTTAATTTTATTTTGCTCCAAAACCTGAACAATTAAATTTTCTCTACTAAGCAAGCTACACATCCCGTATTTATCCTTCGAGAGAAAAAAGCACTAAGAAACAGCCTAGCTTAGCAGGGAAGACTGACTCCAGAGAAATAAATCAAATTTAGGATTTTAAATCAAATACTTTTGTGTGTTTTATTTACACGTTTTTCATGCATACAGAATTCAGTTTGCTCTGGATGTGTTTCAGGCTCTGGGATCACAACCACGTAGCTCATCCTACAAAACACGAGGCAACAGTTCACCTTCAGATCTTAAAGAGTCACCTGAGTTTTGAGACTCAAAAATAGCTTCTGAACAAAGTGAACTCATTCTCAAACTCTTTTTCCTGTTTGTGTAAATTTGATTTTGCTGCTCTAAAACCTGAATACTAAAAACGTGGTGCACACACAAGCTGCACCTCCAGTGTTTCACCTTAAGGCATAAAAAAAGAAAAGCAGGTAAAGCAATAAAAAGCAGCTTAGCAGAGACTGACTTTAGATAAATTCACGCCGTTTTTTAATGCTTTTTTAATGTTCATGTTATCTTTGTGTGTGTTTTCATTTCATACACATATTTTATGCATCAGCTGTGTTTCAGGTGATTTCAGCTAAATTTGGGCTCTTCAATCACAACTTATCCTACAAACATCTTTTAGCCAACAGGACATGTTCACATGCTAAACAAGAGTTTTGAGACATTTTCTTATAGTAATGAAGACGCAGTCAGTTTACAGGAGTGAAAGCAAACAGATTTCATATGTACTGATCGATGATCTGGTATCAGTCTGACAGAAACGGGCTGTAAATCATGTGATCAGCCTTCAAACATCAGCGACGTGCAGGTGATGATGTGTCTGATCTGCTCGCAGGCTGACGGCAGGACAAAGAGGACGTGCTGTGAATGATTTAAAGAGAGATAACCTCACAGTGAGTCAGTTAGAGGCCGAGTGGACGGCAGCGATTCGATCAGCCGACGGCCTGCAGAGAAAACGCATCGAACATCAGCGTGAATTAGACGGAGTCGGCTGATCACAGACGCCACGCTGAGCTGCAGATTTCTGCTTCAGATCAGAACAAAAGAAAAACCTTCACCTTCATCTGAGATCTGCTGCCTTCATTTAAAATCAGCTCCTCTTCTGCTCACAGCGAGGATTCAGCAAGGACACAAATGAACTGTTATTGAAGAACAGGTTTCCAGCTGGTGATGGATGTGTCCTGTACATCATCAGTGCAGACAGTGATTACCTGAGAAACCTCAGACACGCAGCACTGAAGTCAAGCTCTGAGTGTTTCATATAAAAGGCGACACTGCCTGTTGATCATATATATAGATATTTGTTAATTAGTGATGAGCAACATTTAAAACGCACAGCAGCCATATTATTGGTCAGATAATTGCATTAAAAATGCTCCAAAAGGCTCCAACAGCACAAACACGGTCCAGAGGTCCAGTTCAGGGACTCCAGTTAGCTGAGGTGAAGCCTAGCAGACAGCTAGCAGCTACAGCCACCTGTGTTACCATCCACCTGTCAGTCAAAGAGGCCACGCCCCTAACAATGCAAACTTTAAGCCTTAATACAAAAACAGGTGAGTTATAAACAGGTGTTTTGAAGGGGGAAATTAGTAGTTTTTGTATCAGGTTGTAAACATGTTTATTTCTGCTGTAAAGTTTTTAACATGGGAGTCTATGGGGACTGACTCACTGCTGGAGCCTCTGGTGGACATCAGAGGAACTGCAGGTTATGGATCTTTTTTTTTTTTTTAACCCCAGGCTTTGCTGCTTGGATGATCTTCATACTTTTTCTCTTGCACAACAGTTAACATTTGAGTGAAAAACACTTGCGGACACTGAATGGATCATTATTAATTTTCATATCTGGAAAGCAGTCGTATCTCCTGAGGAGGAATTTACAGCTTTTTCTCAGTGCTGCTGAATTTTGATCAGATGCAGGGCAGAATATGAATATGTCCAATACTCTTAAGACCAAGTGAGTGAAAATGTAATTACATGTCTCCCAGCTTCAGTCAGTATTTATGTCTGAAGAGAGTAAATAAAAGTTAATATGCTTTTATGATAAACATGGAAACATTAGGCCTGATAAACATCAGCATGTTAGTGTCTGTTGCTTAAACCCATTTGAGTTTTATCAAATAGCAGCAGCTTGTTTGTCCTTTTGTATACTAAAAATGAAAGTAATGTTCATATCTCCACTCAAAAAGTTGAAGACCTCTCTGCTTTTTTCTCCTATCTCCACATGAACTCAGTATCTCCACATGAACACATGAAGTCAGCTGCCTGCAGGGCAGGAAAAGGGTCATGTTGGATGATTTTTTTCAATCCTAAGTAACAACATCATTATTTAGTTAGTGACTTCAACACGATTACCAAATTTTTATTTTAAACACTTCAGTTCAAGTTTGCTGTTTTAGATTTTAGGACATATAGCCCAGAAGCACATCAGAGGTGCAGAGTTTCCCATCCATTAAAGTAGAATTCTATTCAGATATACACTTAAGCTCAGCTTCGATTGTATGCCATTTATGTGTATTAACAGTGATTCTTCTCCCATGTGAGGTGGTTTTATTGTGTGAAACAAACCCAGTGAGCAGAGTGAGTGAGGTTTTTCTCCTTCCTTTGGTTCGGTTTGATACCAGCGTTGGTGTTTGCCTGTGCACAACCCAGACATACATCACACACAGCAGAAAACAAGTGCTGCAGTCATACTAAAGTTTTCCAGCAGCACTGGAAGCTGCTCAGAGGCTGTGATTTATAGAGCTGTGAAGCACTGATGCTGCAGAGCTGAAGTCTCTGTGGAGCTGGACTTGACTCGTGCCTGTGCTGATACTGTAAAACCCTCAGTGCATCAGAGGGCCGTCTCTCTTCACACAGCCACCATAAATCACAGCAGAAGTCACAGCAAGGCGTGTAAAAAAGATTAAAGACAAGCGGCATGATTCAGCCCTCATCTCCCTCCTCTTAGCCAGTGTACTGTCATTGATCCATGAGAAGAATCCTGCAGGTCTACCCCTCCAAAATGAATCATTCCTGAAGCTTTTTCCTGCCACACGAAATCAAAAGGGGAGACGAGGCACAGACAGAAAGCAGACCAGCATCACCCAGAGGATGGCGTGAATGCTCATGGGTGCTGCAAATAAAGAAAGAAGCATGCAGAACAGAGAGATCAGCGCAGTGTCCTGCAGCCGCGTATCAATAATGCATCCCGGCCTTCAGCGTCCAGCGAGGCGATGCTCGGCAATTTAAAAAATCCATGCTCCATCTGTGATTTTAATAGATTAAATGTGAGGAGGGTGGCGTTACATGAAGAAAACATGAACAGATAAAAGCTGCTGGCTTTGGGAACGCTGAGCATGCAGAAACACGAAGAGGTGGAGAAAATGTGTGCACAGTGTGGCCGAGTGTATCCTTTCATTTTGACATTTAACTTCTACTCAGAAGCTTCCTGTTAACAGATTTTTAACATTTATTTGCACTGCAAAGGATTTTTATTCTGATCAGTCTAAATTTGATAAGTCTGCAGGTTAAAAGAAGTGAAGACTTCTAAACAGAATGAATTTGGTTCAAAAAGTGAACATTTATTTTGACATTTGTTCAAAGTATGAAACATAGAGAACGTAAATGACTGGAGATGAAGCTCAAAGCTAAATGTGAAATATAGACACTGAAATGTTTAAACCAACAGGTTGAGATGTCTTCTAACATACTACAAAATCAACACTTCAGGGAGAGTAATATCACCGGCCTGTAATTCCGCATACAACACATATATGACAAGTCCTGCAGCGTGACGAATAACCACAAAGTAAATCTAATAGAAATGTTAAATGTCAGCTGCCAGATGCTCTAAACAGTCAAACAGAGCTGAACTCCAAGTTTCTGCTAACATGCCAATAGTTTTGGTGGGGGTTTTTCAGCGTGTCTACATATATAAATCAGTTAAAGGGCTTCGGAACAAAGAGAAGTGTGTATCCACCACCACAGTCAGTGCCACTTTACAGAAAGTGATCTGGATCCACATCAAAGCTTTAAGCTCTGCCCAAGTTCCAGCTCTCCAACAAGTTTTAAAATGATCCTGCTAAAAATCAGGATGTCAGAGGTTAAATAATATCAGAGAGTCCTCTGAGTTTTGAATAAACACACTGAATACCAAGTTTATTAAAGTGACAATAATTTAACACTTCCCTCTCCCCACAACCTCCTGGAGAAGCTTTTTGTGATACCTTTAAAAAAGAGAAAGAAAACGGGTTTCAAAGCAAAGAGCAAAACAGTTTCCAGAAGGTCAAAGAGTTCCAGGATTTAGTCCTTACAGGATTTACTTCTGTGTTTTTCTCATCAGTGTGTCTCACTGACCTTCGTCTTCCTCTCTCAGCTGACTGGCGGAGAGCTGCACTTCAGATACAGATGTGGAAACACCTCCCCCGGCTCACTGCTGATTGGATCTGATCCGGTGTCAGACGGCCACTGGCACAGCGTCCTGCTGGAGGTCAACTCCACCTCCCTGAGGCTGACCCTGGACCAGCAGCATCCGGAGTCTGCCGCCTTGGCTGAGCCGTGCCGGATGATGCGCTCCCATGGAGCTTTGCTCTTTGGTTCCCCTCCAGAGGTCCACCAGCATCCACATAATTTCATTGGCTGCCTAGAGGGCCTGGAGCTCAATGGGGAGCCAATCAGAGCAGGGGATGCAGCGGAGTGGAGGGGGTCAGGGAGCAGGAGGGTGTTTGGGGTGTACCAGTGCTGCAGCGGGGGAGGAGCCTGCGACAGCAGCCCCTGTGAGAATGGAGGCGTCTGCAAGGAGGACGCCACCGGAGGTGAGTTAACAACAATGTGACTTTATTTAAAGTGGAAAAATAAAACTGGTTTATTTCTGTCAAAGAGATTCACTTCCAAGATTCCAAGACTTCCACTTCCGAAACTTTGGACTGTGCACAGATTTGTAGAACAGCCAGAAAGGTTTGGTCCAAAAGTGCACAATTCAAAGGCAAAGTCCAGAGTCCAGCTTGGGGTTTTTAAATAATTTCATTTCCTCTCAGTCTCCAGTTTAACCTGCCAAAATAAAAGCAAGAAAATATGTTTAAAAAAAAAAAGGAAATTTAAAGAAATATCACAGCAACAACAGAAAAACAACAGCAAGCTAGTTTTCTCCAATAAAATCCTCACTCATATACTGTGCTGTGTTGTCCACAGTAGGCATGGTTGTGATTTTTAAATATAAAGTCATGTTTATAGAGAGAATATACAGAGAAGAATAGTTCATGTATTTCCCTCATTTTTATTGGCGCGTGCTCGGCTGTAACCAGGCGTCGGACCAGAGGTCACATTGGACTTCCTCCTTTTCTGTCATTCTGATGGAGAGGGTAGTAAAAATCCAGTCATAATCTCATTTTATCTTCATTTGAATTTTTTAATGATATTGAGACATATTTATTACTGTCGCTTTTTTTTTTAAAAACACCTTGATCTCATAACTAATGTGCAGAAAGGAGTGTGTGTTCATGAGGGCGTGGAGAGAGAGAGAAACGTGGACGATTACGCCTCGCGTCAGCGCCACAGGAAGCAGATGGAAGAGATTTATCAGCAGTTACAAACACGAGAAGGCTCAAACAGGCAAATCTGAACTCACTGAAGCAGCTTCTTGTTTGAGTGTAATCAGTGGAGGTCGCTGCAGAGGAGATTTTTACATTTCTAACAGGGAGATGGTCACAAGTCCCCAGAAGTCTCTGAATGTGGGACTTTCTGATCCTGCAGGCACTCACAGAGAGGAAATCCCACAGGATGAGCTCTTTCTGAGGTCACAGACGCTCCAACACTGCGATGCAGGACGCTACGACGTTGGATGTTACCATATAACAGAGACAGCCCGCCAACACTGCCAGCTCTGTTCTGTGGTTTTAGATAATATAGAAGTTTAATTCAGTAATAAAGTCTGGAGTAATCTATCACAGCTGAACAGTTACTTAAACTGATTTAAGACCCAAACAGATCAACATGATCAGGGTTTACAGACCCACGGAGGCAGCAGGAAGGTCGAGCCGTCACCCTGCGACAAACTCTCACAACACTGAAGCTATTAATGAGCTCCTCCATACTAACAACTGCTGTTTGTGTACCCATCTCCTCCCTCCGGCTCGGAGAGCTCCACTGCTGTCCCAGAACCATCAAACACATCAGTGAGCCAAACTCGGTGACATGTTTTTTCATTACACTCTGCCTCACAGCATCAGATTCACCAACAAATGCTGCTAAACATCACTGTGGTAGGAACTTACTGATGAACATGGCCTTCAAATAAAACGGGATTTTAGGCTTTACCTATTCAACAGAAAACAGCTGTGTATGGACTAAAAAAAAAAAGAGAGAATCAGTCACATCTTTTTACAATAACTTTAGTACATTTAATGAAGCCAAATTTCAAAAGTCTGATAAAAAAGCTTAATGGTCCTGTAGAAAAGACAAGTTTTAGACACCAAGATCACAGATGAAGAACTTAACATTATCAGAATACAATAAGAAATATTGTCAAACAATCCACAGTCACCAGTGTTAAAATATGAATAAATCAGAAAATAATTTCAACCCACAATGACTCACAGCTGGAAGCTGATCCTGGCATCAAATGTAGGTCAAAAGGAGACCTTTCATCTGCTCTGACCAGTTCTGAGCAGACACCTATCCCACGTGCTGATATGAGCCCTGAAAGTTTACCCACAATGCACTTTTTGCAGTTTTCTCCAGTGAATTATCAGAAATGCTTATTTCTGTTCCTCTGCATCACAGACATTAAACTGCTGCACTTTACTCAGACTCTGATAGATCCCATCATACTGATGCTCACAGCTGGTCAGAGAACAGAAACCAGGTTTTGTGTTCAGACTGGGACTCTTGGGACTCTTGGTGTAAAACTGATTTGGTTGCAGTTTTTAAATGGAGCTTAAATGTGTTTTTCAGTCTGAAAGTGGATATCTGCTGTATGCATGAAGTTATGATCAAAAATTCTGGGAAAAAATCATTAAAAAGCACCAAGTACCTGTGTACTTCCTGTAACTCTGAAAATATTCATAGTATGAGGATAAAAAAATGGCATGGCTTCATCAAATATACTAAAGTTATTAAAAATCAGCTGATTCTGAGGGGGTCAGGTGGGAGACAGTATCCAACTCTTTAAAATTAGTAATCAGCTTCTTCTTATTACCTGAGGAGGAAGTTGTAGGGTCTTTACCCTAATATATAAAGCACCTTGAGGCGACTGTTGTTGTGATTTGGCGCTATATAAATAAAACTGAATTGAATTGAAGTCGAGTGTGTTTCGGTTTACCTGCACTCAGTAAACTCTCTCCTGTCAGTCAGAGGAGACTCAATTAAAGATGAGTTTGGCCTGAAATCTTCATCCGGCCCTTTGTGTGACCCTCCAGCTCATTACAGGTTCGGTTATCTCTAATTGGAGAGACACATTAAAGCACACAAGATAAAAAAAAAAGGTGTCCAACAGGTTTGCAGTGTCTTCTTTTTAAAGTGTTTATAACAAAAGAGGAAGTCTGGCAACTTGACTTCCTTACATGAACAGCAGCTGATAAGAACACCTGTAATTTCCCAGATAAAGGAGCAGGAGCTTTAAAATGTTCTGCAGGTCATACGTTCTTCTTTCTCTGAAAACATGGATATGAAACCAAATGTAAAGGTGGAGGAGATAAACATCTCTCTGCTTTGGAAGAAACAAACAAGCCCCGAAGCTGTTATGAGAAACCTGCCACCTGTTCTTTACTTGTTAGCTCCCTGAACTGCAAATCTCTATTCTTCCTCAGTACAACAAGAAACAGGAGGTCACAGCTCAGGTATTACTTCTCTCAGGATTGTATTCATCATCGTGTCAAACCCCATTTCAGTTCTGCTTCAGGCTCAAAGTCTGCACTGAGACACCCAATAACAAATTAATCTGATTTCCCCAAAGATCGCTCACAGTCAGAGCAGGAGGTAAAAATACTGCAGAGGATGTTTCTGTCCTTCTACCCAGACTTCAATTCGCTCTGCTTCCTGACAACAGCAAAAACGATGTGAAGTGAAAAGAAATAATAAGGCAGCTGAAACTGGTGGAGATCAGAGCTATAAACAGACATCTAACAAGGTGTTTGGAGCTCCCAGACAGGAAATGGAGCTGAATCATTCGAGTGAGACTTTGTTAGTTCCTGTGGTGGAAAACAGCCTGTCAGGCAGTTTTTGGGTGACCCTCCCTCACCTGTAGCACTTCTTTTAGATAGAGATAGGGCCGCTTCTGATTGGCCCTAAAAACTCCCAGGTGGAGCTCGATGCTGATTGGCTAAACTCAGACAGGATAAGAAACACGTGGCATTTTGAAGAACCCAGCAAGCTAGATGAAGGAATGCAGAACAGATGTGAAAGAGACCAAAAATAAAAGCTGGAAATGGACCAATGAGAAATAAATCATTATCCTCTGATCACCTCTCACAGGAGTTTAGATTGTTTCAGTTCACCATCTCCTTGGTGGTTTTGGTTCAGGGATTTTGATGCAACCCTTCATACCTGCGTAGATCACGCTCAGGTGGAGCAGGTACAGTCCATCAGGAGCTTCAGGCACCACCACCGCCCTCCACCATCCTGAAATGCTCTTCAGGAGGTTCAGCTCTGTGGCCCTCCTCCCTCACAGATCCACTTCTCCTCCTCTGCTTCTCACAAACGCCTCAAGAGGCAGAGGAGGAGACGTGGCCCCCTGCTGGGCTGTGAAGGTCCAGGCCGCAAGAAGTCATTTACAACAAATAATTTTAAAAGTCATAATTTGTCATTTTGTTATTTGGTTTAACACTGACACTAAAAATTTAGATTTGAAAAAGAAACAGAAGTACTGAAACAAAGCCACAGGATTTAAAAAATTACACATTATTTTTTATTTTATGACCTGTCCTGTAATCGTTTCTTTATCTCATCACTAGCAGGAAAAAAATTTAAAAAGCAGTCAAGAAGTCAACAAGCAAATCATGACAAGATCAAAATGAAAGCACAGTGAAGGAGACTCTTCATCTTCGGCTCATGTGATGATCAGAGTTACTGAATAAAGTTCTTGGTGGGCTGCAGAGGATTTTCAGATTTAGAAACTGAAGTTTGGGAACAGCTGCAAGAAACATTTGGTGAACAGAAAACAACTAAAAATAAAATAAAATAAACCCATATCTCCATGCAGCAGCTTCTGACTGGCCCGTCAGTAAAATCTCAGATACGCACTGCCGGAGTCGACCTTTCGCTGAACCCTCTGAAGTCTGAGCTTTATTTATTTATTTTTAGATATCGTTTCATTTCTGAGACTGAACCTCAATGCTTGCATGAAAATTGCTGAACTAAATATTTTGACGTATTACCTGTAGCCACATGTGAAAACAAGTGACACTGCATGCTCATATGGTACCAACATGTCAATCACAAGATAACCCCACCCTAAATCCTCCCCTTTCTGACTCTAATGGGGAAACCAACTTCTGACACCATGAACTCATCAGGAAAGTGTTTACTGAACTCAGATCAGCTGAGCGGGAGGCTCATTTTCTCACAGACTTCTATACAATCAGACTGCTTTTTACAACCAGAGGAGTCGCCCCCTGCTGGACAGTAGAAAGAAACACAGACGAGTCCCGTCATAAATATGTTACTGGTTTCATTTCTATTGGTTGTTATTTTAGTTGGTTATTTTAGAGGCAGTTAATAAATACATGTCTGTGCAGAAGTCAATGCTTGTTAATTGGAGCTTTCTTTTAACCTGCTTTTTAAATTTTCCATATATTTCTGAGATTGTTTGCAGTGATAATAGAAGAATAACAGTCCTGTCCTCACCCAGTGTCCTTTATTTCTGCTTCTGTGGTCGTGGAAATGGCGCTGATGGTTTTTCTGCACATGTAGATCCAGAAAAAATCTCCCCCTCTTTGGTCCTGGCTGATGAAACATGATGTTCACTGTTGAGAAATCTTGTCTGCTGTAATTCTGCTGTTTGGGTCTTGATGTCATGTGTTATTTTCTGCCAGTTATCCACAGCAGAATAAACCGTGTGCTGCTTTTTGAGGCTGATTTTTCCCTTTAAACATCGACGCGCTGCTGTGTTCTGCACTTGGATCTCACTGACCTTTGCTTTGATTATTTCGTGCCTGTAGGGGGAACTCGCTGTGGCTTTGATCAGTCGCTCTTGTCTCAGATGTCTGGGTGTGTTTTATTTACTCCGCAGAGCCGCGCTGCAGGTGTGCAGGACTCTTCCACGGCGCCCGGTGTGAGCTGACCGACAACCCGTGCGCATCCCAGCCGTGTACCCACGGCAGGGTGTGCATACCCAAGGCTCAAGGTTACATGTGCAACTGCTCGCTGGACAACTCTGACGCAAGGTAGAGTGTGTTCACACTCACACACACCTCATTTACTGACTTCTTTTAACCAGCACACCACAGCCACTTTATTAGGTACAGTGGACCCCCTTTGACTTCAGAGCTGCATTAATGTTTTGTGGTGAAGAATCAACAAGCTGTTAGAAACACTCCCCTGATATTTTGGTTCTTATTGACGGGACAAAGCAGGATGGATCCATGCTTTCATGATGTTTACAATAAATTCTCACGCACTGTTTGCACACTGCAGCCCTCAACTTTTCTACAACTTACCTGACAACACAGGTTAGAGCTCCAGCAACACTTGTAGTAAACAGCAGAACTTTATTGTTTGACCTTCAGTTTGTGGCTTCATCATAAAACACATTACAGTCAACACTTTAAGTAGGACGAGTATACAAATATGTGCCCCCTGAGATCTGCCATCTGGTTTTCAAGCAGGCAGGCTAAACCTCCTCCTGCACACTCTGTCCAGGCAGCTCCCTCACCTAAACCACACCCAGTATTTTCCGACTGGCTCCGTGTGGGGAAAAAAAAGCAACTGTGGAAAAAAATCCACACCTGATTCTCCAGAAATTCTTCAAAATTCATGTGTGAAAATGGGAGAAATGAAGACTGAACCTTTCTTCCTCGCTCTGATGCATGTTTGTTCAGTTGGGGCCAAAACTTTGTGTTTCAGACACTTTGCTGCTTCAGTTTTTATTTAGATTACTTTTACATGTTTGTATGATTATAGTGAAGAACAATCAAAAGCATTTCATTAAGATTCAGAGACTTTTAGTGGCAAAAAAATCAAATTTATGCACAGAGTCAGTTTTACAGTGTTCATCCTTCTTCTTGATAACTTCTGCTGGATCTCGGCCTCTGAGCCGAATCCTGATGGATGGAGATCTGTTCCTGCTTCATCAGAGCTCCAAGCTGATCACAGTTTGCAGGCTTCTGCTTTTTAAGGACCGACAAACTAAAAATGTCCTCACAGACCAACGATCCAACGGTCCAAGAGCAGGCATGATAACTACTTAGTTCGGAGATTAACATTTTGGATCCGGGGCCAGGAAACTTCCCAGATCTTAATCCCATCCAGAATCTATGGTCAGTTGCTCGGCAACCTCACTTTTATATAGAAATATGGGTAGAATACAAGCAGTTGGCAACCAGTTGAGTCGAGCCCCCTATTGCAGAGACACATCACAGAAGAGTTGCGCTCATCGGCACAGATTGACTCAATGTGTTGGCAATCTGTCTGTCTTAGATGGCAGTTGTTTGCAAACCTTCGCCAATCTGTCTGAGAGCAACTGCAGTCAGTCCAAGTCGGACTGCGATTGTTTGGAGACAGGTTGCCTCCCACCAGGTGACCTGTGCAATTACCTTGCGATTGAACATGGTTGCTCTGAGGCTGAGGGTGTTGCACACTCAGTCTCAGGCAACCAGTTTGTCGCCACAACTAGTTTAAATCGGTTGCTGACAGCAAAAAGATTTAATACAGTCACCGGTCAACCACAGATTTTTCCTAGTTGCTATTAAATTGCCATCCTATTTTTACTCTGGTGAACAGTGAAACTAATCAAAACCAAGCTGAACATTTTTAACGATAAAAAATAAACTGAAACAATCAAACTCACTCAGACAAACTAAAGTGAACTGAAAACAAAAGATATAAAACTATAAAACAAATCAAACACACACACAGCCCGATGCACACAAACAAGCACACATATAAATGCTCATCACCCTTCAGCCATCTCGGTGTGTTCCCCTCACAGAATTACAGCCACATTTGCATCTCCTTCCTTTCATTAAAGCTGCTTCGCTCCCCGCGGCCGTGAGCTGCCGTCCCTCTTCCAGGTGGGTTTGGATTAATTCACTGAATGAAAAATGGCTGCTGCTGGATGGTAATTGCAGGCGGCATGCTTTTGCTTTAGGACTGGGAAAACATGCAGAGATATTTTATCAAGCTGTCACCGGTCTGTGCGGTGGACAGCAGCACACTGGAGGAAATTTTATTTACAATGTCCAAAGTCATTCAAAAACTTTTCTCTTGTCTCCAAACCAAAGTCCTTCTTCAGATAATAACACTGAATGTATCTTGCTCCGTAAAGCACTGCTGGGATACACTCTCAGTGAAGTACACTAGGGGATCTGAGCACCGGGGAAATAAAGCGAACTCCGGGCACATTTGTGTAGAACAGAGCGACAGGTTTTTGTGAGCACTGCAGCTCTGGCACTTAGCAATCAGAGCTGTGCCAGCAGGTCCTCGGGGTGGCGTTTTGTGCCTGGGCCTGAAAGATGGAGGGCCACTGTGAAGCTTTTAGTATCATCAGCCAATTTAACCTTCACTCCCGGGCCGAGGTGGCAGCCTTCGCGCTCCTCTCTGCTAACAAGCGCTTGTTCAGACAGATTTCAGGACCATGGTGCTGCTACAGTTTAAAGAGAAAACACTTAATTTTTGGCAATTTCATCAGTAGAAAAACCCAGCTAAGGAGAGAGAAAAGCTCATGTGTGGAGCTATGCCAGCTATCTCAGGAATCTTTTATCATTTTTCATTTCAAATAGAGAATAACTTCATTCCTTTCCTGCTCATGAAAAAAAATCTTACCTTCACCAAGCTTTTGAAAACTGCCAGACTAAATAATCTTAATTCAAGGTTCACTTACTGGTCTTCTTTGGAGGTTTGCAGCTGTACACGTCTGGAATTTCTGATCAGATCTGTTGGTCTCTCCTCCTCACCTGTCTCACCTGTCTCAGAGAGAGATGTGCTTTGATCAAAGAAGGTGAACATCTTCTCAAATCTGTGAAAGCTGCACACAGAAGAAGTGTTCTCAGTGTGACATAGTTTATCATGTCGAACAAGCTCAATGCCACATCCTGAACATCACACACTTTAAAACCTGCGGGTGGCAGCACATTAACATACTGATATTATTATTCAGCTCAAAGCTCTGCTGATCCTCATGTGGAGCTGAGTCTGTGATGTCTGACTCAACAAAAAAAAAGAATCACTGCTACTAATGATAGTAATACTGCTAATCACTACTACTACTAATGTAACAACATTTCCTTTGGTGTCACCGTCAGGCCAAAAAAAGGCCTAAAGAAATAGCATGTGATCAAAAAGCTGTGAGAACAGGTCCATACAAATTAAAAGTCTTTCCTGATTTAAATCTGACCAATCTCACCTTCAGGTTCATCTCCTTGTGCACCTTTGGACCATTTTAATCATGACTGCTGTTTCTAGATTTAGACCTCTTATGTCGTCCTGTGCGATGCTGCTAAATCTCCTGCAGCGTTTCCAAACTGTGGTCCTTCAACTGGATTTTCACTTTTGGATGTTTTGGGAGGCGAATCAGGCGGCAGACGATGGCATGCACCAGCGTTCAGGTGGCTTCCTCTGAATGTTCTCCCTCGGGTACCTCAGGACGTTGCAGTGGGACTCCACTTACCAGATCCTAGAAAAACTAAATGTAGGACAGGTTACTAAAGCCGAGAGGTGGTCTGTAAACTTTGCAGGTCACAGGTCTGTTTAGCATGTAAAAGACAGTTTTTTGGTCTTTTATCCCAGTGCAGCTTTTCCAACTCCCTCTCTAAGTGAATGCAGTAAGCATTAAAAGAAGCTGAAATTTGTTCAGTAGTCTAACATCTTTTCCCTTTTCTGTTGAACTGTTAAATCCTGTCTGCTGTCTGTCTGGGTTTTAGTAGGATAGATCATCACATCTCTTTGTGAGAATCACATGTACTGTGTCACTTCATGTGATCATTCTTCACTGCATGAAATTTAAAAAATAATAAGGTCAAAAAAATCAGAAATGCCTTCCACCAGTTTCACACACTTGTAAATATTTTTTCATTCTTAATTGTTAAGCATCGCAAGGGGGTTAAAATGTTAAAAGCATCTGTTCTGCACACCTTTATCAAAATGTGGGACACGGGGTGTGAAATCACACGTTAAACGGTGTAAGAGATCAGAACTAAAAACAGCAGTCACCCTAAAATCAGTCTAGAGGGGCTCGAGAAGATCCGCGTGATTTAAATCAGGTTTTTGAATTTCATGAACGTGTTCTCAGAACTTTTTGATCACAGTTTGTTGTTTTTTTCATGGGAATGCTACCATAGCAAACAGACCTGCACATACACCCTGCAAATTTTAGTTTTCTTTACTCTGAAATTGCTTTAACGTACCTCCCTTTAACCATTTAGGTGTCACAATGACTTTGAAGTCTGTTCGCCCAGTGTGTGTCCTGGAGGGTTCGACTGTAAAGTCACTGATGGCTCCATCCACTGCGACCCGCTGCCTCAGGTCAGTCCGGACAGCAGACACATATTTTTTTACTTTTCTTTCTTCTTCTGTGGCAATAAATGAAACTTTAATTTTCAATCCCTCATCACCCTGTCCTTCAGGTCTCTCCCATGTTTGGCTACGTGGAGATCATGGAGATCTGTGCCGGTGTGCTCGGATTAATCTTTTTGGTCGGCATCTTTGTTTGCATCAGGAAACGATATGTTCAGCAGAAGAAGAAAAAGCCTGTCTGTGTCCAGGACTCAAACGGGTACGAGTGAATTTTTGTGTCTGAAGTTGTTCCCCAGCGTGTTCCATCAGTCCACGGTTATTTTTAACGCTAGAGTCGGCATCCGAGCTTTCAGCTTACAGATCTTATTGCTGTAAAATCTCCAAATTCAGCTACTTCATCACTAACGTCTTCAACACCTGCAGGTACTTCCAGCCCAATCTGCCCAAGAGCCTCAAAGCAAACTCCCAGGAAGTCAACCCCATTGAGATGAGCTCGCTGGTCGGGCCCACCAACAACCTCGACCACACCCCGTTCAGGTCGCTGCGTCCACACAGCCAGATCGGTTCATCAGGAGGCGGTTCTCCAAAGACACAGAGGCCGGTCGTGTGCAGCGTTGCTCCCAACCTTCCTGCCAGGCCGCCGTCGAGCTCTGACAACGACTCCATCAGGAAGAACCACTGGGACCTGGACTATGAAGGTGAGAATTTGTTTGACTTTGTTCACACTTGAGCGAGACCAGCAGCTGGGAGAGTTTTCTAATGATCTGAGGTGGTTTAAATAGAAACACAGCTGGAAGCATCATTTATATCAAACATCATTTTCTAAACTTTTGATTCCAAAGATCTCCTGAAGAAGGCAGGAACCAGATTAAAAAGGACACTAAATAAGATTTAAGCTCTGAAACCTCGACACACTCTTAGTCTGTCAATGAATATTTAAAAAAAACTAGACATCTGATTGTGAGCATTAATATCCAAAATCAAGCAGGACCATCAGCAGCTCTCCTCAGCTGCACAAAATGCAAAGCTGGATTTCAGCCAGAAAAGCTGTTAGACCGAAGCTCCTGGGGGGTTAACGAGTGCTTTCCACCCACAATACAGCACATACATGTGTTAAAGTTGGAACAGCTGTGTTACGTAGCTGCAGGCTTCAGATAAGACACTGCCAGTGCAACGGGGCAGAGCAGTGAATCATTTAGCCTATCATAAACGGACTGATGGGCTATTCCACTAAAGATCAATCAGTTTCCTCTGTGAACCAGGCCCTTCAAGGATTCTGAAAACCTTCTTCAGGACCTGAAGCTGTTTGATCAGTCTGATATTTCCAAAGTTTTACACAGAACATGTGAACAGCAGTGTTGTTTCTCCATTTCATAGCCATGCACTTTCATCCCACCATACTGATGCCCAGTAGTTAGTTAGAGAGAGAAAAAAACAGCTTTAGTCTTCAGGTTGTGACCCTTGGAGTGGGTGTAAAATTAATTTGGTTGCAGTTATTAACAGAGCTTAAATGTGTTTTTCAGCCCTGAAAAACTCATGTGGATATCTGCTGTATTTATGAAGTTATGAGGGCTCAAAGATGCTGGGAAAAAAAATCTTTGGTTAGAGAAAAAAAAAAAATCGAGCTGAACAGAAAAAGTTTTTGTCTTCAGGATGAAGGTAAAATTTTGCATAATAAAGTTTCTGTAGATAAAAACTCTACACTCTAAAAAAATGACCTGGATTATCAGTTGCTGAAGGTAAACAGTGTTCTTCATACACTTCTTTTTAAACTTATTTAGTACAATTAATTCTTTTACGCTGTTTTTATATTTGACTTTTTATTTGAAAGTCCATGAATTTTAAACTGATTCATTATTTTCCATGACTGCTGGCTGGTTTAATGGTTGTAGCTTGTGTCTAAAAACATGTCAAAAATATAAAATGATACTCGGGCCTGGCGGGGGGTCAGTTTAGGCCTGGAATAATGAGCCCGAGCTGCAGAGACAGATTTCCACTCTGGTCAGCTTAATCGCACTGACTGAATACAGGCTGAATAAATATCTAAATAAAATAATGAAGAGGCTTGTGATAAAAGCTTCATGCACCGCAGGTCCCTGACGGTTTCATTATTTCCCCTTCTTGCTGTGCAAAATATTGCTGTTGTGGACGTCATGCAGTATTCATTTGGTTTGTGATTTTTTTGACAGCACTGCTGCACTTCATTTTTGATAATAAAACAGCCAACTTGAATGTACAAGAAAAAAACATTTGAACGGGCATGCAGAGGCCCCAGAATCTGTTTCATGTGGGATAAAGAACACCAGCATCCCTGCTGTAAAGGATGGAGGCGAGTCCATCCTGGGAAACACGGGAGAGTTGCGTGGAGTTCGTTTTAAAGAAGACTGTGATGCCCTCAGGGAATAAATGAAAGCTTTGACCTTCCAGTTCAAAGTTAATGTTTAAAATAATCAAATTGCAAAATCATTTGGAAAAATGCCCTCTGAGTCATGGCAGCATTTCCAGTTCTGACACAAAAGGTCAGAGGAGGCTGAATGATTCAGTCATTCAACGTCACTGTAAACAAGCATTTAATTGTGATGTGGAGTGCTGCATCATGGGAAACGCGGGACTGTCTGTTAGTACACAGCGCTGATTAAACTCGGGAAGATGAAACATTCACAGAGGACAACAGGAAATGATAAGATCAGGAGGCAAAGTGATTTCTCTGTTTCATTGCTGTGTGTCTTTATCTGTGATGGTCTCCTTTCATGCCTCCGTCTTCTCCTCTCTGACTTTGTCTCCACTCTCTGCTCTCATTTGTACCCTTCTTCAGTCACACCTTCTTATTCACCATCATATTTTGCTCTTTTCTTTTCATTTCTCAGTCTCTTTAAATCTCCACAGCTGTCCTGGGATTTATTCTTTGAGCTCCGGAGAGTCAATGCTTCATGTGGCAAAAATCATACGTACAAGTTACACATAACGCTGTGTTACCATCAGGCAGGTGAAAAGAGAAGCCACGAAGTGCATCCCCATAGGCTTCCAGGTTAAAACTGGATGGGGGGGAGAATGTTTTTATAACTCACCTGTTTAAATTAAGGCTTAAAGTTTGCATTATCAGGGGCGTGGCCTCTTTGACCGACAGGTGGATGGCAACACAGGCGGCTGTAGCTGCTAGCTGTCTGCACTATCTGACCAATAATATGGCTGCTGTTCGGTTAATTGTACTAACAGAAGTCTGAGCTCCAGTTTTCCTGAGTGAAATTTGAGGAATTGGTTTGGATGTTACTCCTTAGCAGGTATCTGTTGATGCTCCCACAGTCTGTGGATGCAGCTCGATAACCAAGCTGGCTAACAGTCACATGAAGATGTGCCTGCCAACTCAAATCCACTAAAAAGAACACACACCAGTTAAATCATTATGTTTGATCAGCTCTCAGGTCAGTTTAGAAAATCTGTGTTGGTGCTATGTCCCGTTTACACACCTGAGCTCAGATCTTCAGCCTTCTTTTTTCCTTTCAGGTGATTTTCTGTAGATGAAACAAACAGGTGAACCTCTATATAAAGCAGTTTGATTCATTCAGTTTTGCCCGTGAATTTCCTGAACAGGTGGTATTCATTCTGCTACAAAAAGGATTTTCCTAAACATTTGTGCAGCTCTTTATTTTCCTGCTTTGTCCCTGTGAGGCCCGCTGATAAGACAGATTTAGGATTTGAATACAGAAATGTGTGAGGCCTTTGTCTGCCTCTTTCACTCTTTTCTCTGCTGCAGCCTCTTTACCTGCCTCCATGGTTCTGTCTTTATTTTCCCCTCCATCCATCTCTCTGCTCTGTTTGTCTCTTTCTCCTCCCGTCCTGCTCTCTCTGCCTTTACTCCTCGCCATGCACACTTTTATGTAAGTGATCAGTACCACAGAGCAGTGACTCAAGCATCAGACAGATGAAGAGAGGCAGATCAGGTGTTTGTCATGCCATCTCTCCCCAGGCAGCGCCCGGCTGGCAGGTCGTTCATCAGTTTGACCTTATCGGGAGGAGAAAGGACGCATTTCTGTACGAGCTGCTTCATTTGTTATCAGACAGTTATTGTTAAAGACGAAACCATCTGAAGCTGCCCTGTGACCCCGATACCCAGCTCTCTGACTATCACGCCTCATGCGCCGATAATGTGACTCTAACTTTAGCATGTTTAATGAAGCCATGCAAAATTTTACAGGCCCTCCAAGTACATGCAGTGGGTCCATATTGACGTCATTTTTTCCAGCATCTTTGATGCCTCATAACTTCATAAATGCAGCAGATATCCACACAAGTTTTTCAGGGCTGAAAAACACATTTAAGCTCTGTTAAAAAGTGCAACCAAATCCATTTCACACCCACTGCAAGAGTCACAATCTGAAGACTTGGATTCACATGTTCAGTGTAAAACTTTGGAAATATGGTCCTGAAGGTTTTCAGAATCCGTGAAAGTTAAATTATGCATGGATTCATTAAACAGACTAAAAAAAATCAGCTGATTCTGAGGGGTCAGGTAGGAATTGGTGGTGGTGTCAGGTGGGATTTTCTTTTCATTTTAATTCTCCATCATCAAACTTTTATTCTTGAGTGAAGAGTGAAGTTCACGAGATTAATGCTGATATTGAACGGTTTCTGTGTGTCTAAATAATAATAATAAATTATGGGATAAAAGCTAACAGTGAAAGTTTGCAGGCGTGCTGATCTGTAGTTAAAACATGCACACAGTCATGGATGGCAGCCCTCTCAGCCCAGAGATGGGATTACTGCTTTGCCCTTGGTCAGCCCTTCTTAAACATTTCTGTGATTTGGAAGCCTCACAGAAAGCCTCGAAAGGGGCATTTCATTACTATTAATGGTCTTTTCAAGGCTGTTTGAATATCAGACTTTAAGAAAACAACTACAGGCATGTGTTGCTAAAGGGAGACGCTGGAAAATTTCAGAGCACGCTTGTCCCCAGCTCTCGACTCTTTCCAGCTCAGCAGCCAACCCTAAACCAGCATAAGCCCCCTGCTACAGGCATAAATACACATGATTCTGTGTATTCGGGGATTCTGACACTAATTATGATTTTTACTTTTTACACATCGTTTCACTGATTAAATGAGGCCCAGAAGCTGCAAACTTTCATCCCTTCACAGGTTAAGCCTTAACAAATAAAAACTACACGAGGCCTTGAATAAAATCCCCAACTGGACTTTAGTCTGAAAGGATTTTCAGATGGAAAGTTTCCTCTAAACAGCTCTGAGTGACATTTCTACCTTAATATAAAACAGAGAGAGAAAGAGGGAATTTTAAAGTAAATCCTGCTGACATGTTGACCATGTTTCCCAGCGTCTCCTGCGTTGGATGAATCTTCCTCTTTTTAAAGTGCTGCAGTTCTTCGTCTTGCTTTTCTTGAATAAAACTCTGCATTAGCTGTTCTCGTGCAGCTCAGTTTTTAAAAACTCACGTTGTAACTGCAGCCTGTGTGCTCACGGTGTCCCGGACACCAAATATTTGGCCACTTCAGAAAAAAATCCCTCTCAATGTGGACATGAAGCTCAGGATCAGGACTTTTTCACAGTGAGTAATCCAAACCAAGCAGCGGCATATTAGTGACTGACCTCGTGCTGTGGACGGATCATCTCAGACCTTCTCTTGGCTGAAGTTTGGTCTGTTTTCGGCGTCTTCTTCCTGCCATATGATGCCGTTTGTCTCTGTCCATTGGGACCCTCAACATGACCTTTTACTGAGAACTTTTACTGATGCCTGGATGTTACCACAGACAGTATAAAAGATGGATGACACCTCTGGGGCTGAAAAGTGAAAGCAATGTGGAAGTGCCTTAAATTTGCATTCTTTCTAATGTCCAGCAGGGGGCGACTCTTGTGGATGTAAAAAGACTTTCACACAGACTGGATAGAAGTCTATGTGGAAAACGGCCCCCAGCTTCCTTTCTCTCTGACCTCACTGAACACTTTCCTGATGTGTTTATGGTCTCGGTCACTAGTTTCAGTCATTTTGAATAAAACATGATGTCCGTTTTGTAAATTCTGGTCATTATTAGATTCACAAAGGAGGAATATATCGAGTTAGTCTTAATTAGAGTCCGGCGTCCTCGGTTTCACCGTCAGATCCACCCCTCGCTCATCACGTACAGTTTCAAAACACCAACACGGTGATGATGAAAAAAGGCTGAGCGTGACGTCATGGTGGCTACGTTATTTTTCATAATTTTGTTTAAATGTGGTTGCTAGGAAACAGCCTGTAGGTGCATTATTGCCCCTTCTGGTGGTGGTAGTGCATTACATCCGCCCAGACGATGGTAACAAGAAGGGAAAATATATTTTAAGATAAGAAGTAATTACATAAACTATTTCTTTAAACTATTTCCGTATAAACTAATGATTATTTGAATATCTGACCTTCCCCAGATTAAGAATTTGCCTTGATGGTAATAAAAGAACTGACTCTGATTGGCATCATATTTACTTACAGCCAGCAGTAACTGTGACATCCGGGCACGTGAGCGGTGCATTAACATCAGTCTGAAAACATCAGGAGCTCCTCCTGCGCCTGCGGCAGCAATCTCTGCAGCCTCTTGTTCCTAACGAGTTATTGAACTGTGCAACGACTGTTAGTGTGGACGAAGTGGATGAACTTATTTTGATGGGAGATCTAAAGATGCTGTGAGGGTTTCATCACTTTAGCCTGGAAACGTCTTTATGTGTGAACACTTAAGTGTGTTTACTTCTTCTTCCTCTCATCCATCATGTCCCCCCCCCCCCATGTGTCTTTTCTGTCTTGCTCAGCCCTTCATTTTGTCTTCTTCCACCTTTCCACCTCATCTTCTCCTCTTCCCTCAAGCTTTCCTGTTTTGTCTCCTTTGCATTTCCCTCGCTCCTCCGTTGTCTCATTTTCTGTGTCTGTCTCACAGTTGGAGCAGCTGGGAGTCTGCTTGGTATTCTCAGTAACCAAACGACCAGCAGGAGGTTTTTTAATGTCTGTCTGAACAAACTGCACAACGCATTGGCCTTGTTACTTTGAGGTTTAGGGATGAAGGACAGGAGTATGAAGTTGTTTTTCTCCACGTCTTTTCTGCTGAGCACTCGTGTCTGCAGGGGTTTGTTGTCTGGGACACTTTGGGATTATTTGCTGATCATTATTATTATTATTATTACCTTATTGTTGCCGTCACTGTTCTGTGGGTTTAGGCCCACACATGCAAACACTTTGATCAAGTGAGTGTAGGCTGGGCACGACTTTCCACAGAGTTTCCACTCCAATACAAAAAGATGGTTTTCTACACGTTTCCAGAACTTCTGGAGAATTTAAATCCTGTCTGAACAGAAGCGCACACAGGTTTTTCTGCTCTGTATTAAATGCAGTTTAATGTAGTCAGTGAATATCTGATTAAACATTTTTTGTTTAATAAGCCATTAAAATCCAGTTAATGAGCGAAGAAACAGGAGGTGAGTGATTTTAAGTTTTTAGAAACAATTTTAAACCCATAACTCAAATTCAAAGAACATGAAGCAAAGATTTCAAAGCCAGTTGAGATCAATCTGAACTGCTATAAGCTAATTAGACAGCATACAGGCAGCCCTGTTGTGTTTGCATTCTTTGATATTTTCTCATTTTTCATATTGCGCGACCGTACGGGCTCAAGCATCATCACGTACAATCACACAGCTGACAGCCTTCCACGGCGAGGCTCTGAACGCCGGATAAAAAGCCTGTTTGATGGCATCACTGTCACATCTTAAAGTACAATCTGCTGAGCTTTTACAGTTTGTGTTTTTTTAAAATCAATTTTCAAATGAGTGAACCGGCCACAGAGCTTCTTTCCAGAAACATCCAAAGACAGTAACACCTGGTTCATTCTCGCTGTTAATGAAATGAAACTGAAAAAAATACATTTAAACAAATTTTACTTTACAGAGCCACATTATTGTATTACTCTCAGTTTTTAAATAGCGTGGTACTGAATTCTATTTAAATGTTTTTAATTAGTTTTACTTTGATTTTACTTTATTTAGGTATTTATTATATTCAGCTTTTTTAAATTGTCCTATTTGTGTCGGTTTTTGCTTATTGAGCCCCTTGAGTTTATTTTTTCTAATGAATTGAGCTCCTTTTTGTGTATTGTATTTGTCATCTCTTGGTTCTTTGAGCTGAGTAATGTGGAGTAGAACCCGAGTAGAACTTTTTAAAAACTGCACTTGTCATTATTATTATTGTAGAAATAAAATCCCAGCAGACTCAGAGCTAGAACTGAGTTTAATATATTTTAATGTATTTTCCAGGTTGATGATGATTTTAGGATTTACAATTAAAAACTATATTATTTTACCCTGAGGTGTGAGCGCGACATTTTAGATCTGAGAAATAAAATGCTCAGCGATAAATTACTAAAGACACATCTTTACACTTTAAATATAAACTTAGCACAAAAAGTAAGGAAATTTGTGTTTGGTCGATTATTTCTTTGTTGTAACAATGCTTCTTGGCAATAAATCTCATATCATTGGAAAGCCTGTTTATTTCCCTTTAAATGGTGCCACATTTGTAAGGAAAATGCATTTGTGGGTTGAGCAGCAGAGTTGAGTATGTGGGTTGCGCCCAGGAAGAATTTGCCAAATCTTCTCTGCCAATGGCAAACAGCTTGTTCTGTTTCACACTGTGCGTGCGCTCATAAACAGATGTTTGTTGGGAGCGGTGACCTCTGACAGATGACGGATTAAAGGTCAACGAGTCACCGATTAATGAGTTTCCTGCAGCCGCAGGTTACGTCACCAGCACGTTTCCTTCCCTCCTCACTGACTTTGTGTTTGTTAAATAACTGAAATACAACTCAGTGAGTCTGAAACAGCTGCTCCTGTTTTAATTCTGCAGCACATGATTAAAAATCCCGAGTGCCGCTTCTTACTTGGGATTAGCACCTTGAAATCATAAAATAAGTATTTCAAGGTTGAGACGTAGCGTGAGATTAGTTTCAGGGAAACAGCTGAACACTAAAGAGCACACACAGGGGTGTACAAAAAGATGGAGGAGCTAATCTTTAAGGTTGCCCTTGAATCGTTTTAATCTTGGCTGTAGAGGAGGGAGGAGGATTATTCTACTCAGGAAGTCATTAGATGTGTTTCTGGATCAGTCACCTGCCTTTAAGTGAAAGATGGTGACCCCAGGACGCTGAGCTCTCCTCAGACACATCTCCTCCCTCTGCTCTCCAAATCAAACCCACACAGCCAACCTTTTATTATGCAGATTGTTAAACCTTTTTAAACCCGTGCACCCGGCACAGGTCTGTTTTTCACTGTTAACCTTTCAGTGACAGTGTCTGTTCAGTCTCAGAGATGATCCATTCAAAATGAAGTTTGCTGAGTGTGGGTCTGAAGTGTCAGGGTCTGCAATTTATTTTCACTGTAATAAAATACTGACTTTAGGTGCAAAATCTTTAGTAGATGTAATGAAGCCATGCAAAATTTTACCTTCATACTATGAATATTTTCAGACTTACAGGTCCTCCAAGTACACACTACAGATTTGGTGCTTTTTAATTCTTTTTTCCAGCATCTTTGAGCCCTCATAGCTTCATAAGTTCAGCAGATATCCACATTTTCAGGGCTGAAAAACACATTTATGCTCTGTTAAAAACTGCAACCAAATTAGTTTTACACCCACTGCAAGAGTCACACTCTGAAGACTAAATCTGGTTTCTGTTCTCTGAGCAGCTGTGAGCATCTGTATGATGGGATCTATCAGAGTCTGAATAAAGTGCAGCAGTTTAATGTCTGTGACACAGAGGAACAGAAACCAGCGTTGGTGCCCTGGATGTTTGATCTGTTTCTGATCATTCACTGTAGAAAACTTCACAAAGTGCATTCTGGGTAAACTTTCAGGCTCATATCAGCATGTGGGATAGGTGTCTGCACAGAATGAGTCAGATCATATGAAAGGTCTCCTTTTTACCTGCATCTGACACCAGGATCATCTTCCAGCTGTGATTCTCATCTCCTGTATTTACTGTATGCAAATAAAAAAGCTCTGACACACTCCCATGACAGTTTTCACAGTATGAAGAAAAAACTTTGAATGGCTTTATTAAATATACTAAAGTTATTGTACAAATCAGCTGATTCGGAGGGGGTAGATTCAATTTAGTTTTATTTATATAGCACCAGTTCACAACAACAGTCACCTCAAGGTGCTTTATACTGTAGGCTAATGACCCTACAATATTAGACAGAGAACCCCAACAATTAGATGATCCACTATGAGCTGCACTTGGTGACGGTGCAGAGGAAGAACTCCCTTTTAACAGGAAGTGACCTCCAACAAAACCAGGATCAGGGAGGACAGCCATCTGCTGTGACTGGTTGGGGGGTGAGGGGACAGAGGAGAAAGAAAAGAGGAGCACAGACAAAACACAAAGCAGGTCAGGTGAGAGGTACAGAAGGACCTAGCAGTCAAACACCTGGAGCTCTTTGCATTTACACGCTAAAAACACGCTCATGTGTTAGCCAGCTTACTCAAGTTTTTTCTAAGAAAGCAGAGAAGTCATTTAGTAAGAATGAACTGTTAGCTAATGTTAGACACTGGCCTGCTGGGTTTTTGTGTTCTTTTTGTGCCTCCTTAAAGTATTTGGCAGCAGGTAGCTCTTATACAAGTGTACAGGTGAGATCACATAACGCGCAGAGAGAGTGCTGTTACACAGAACACTGAGCAGTGAGTCAATGAATGAAATAAGTGTATACAGATATTAATTTATATGGCTTTATGTTCCCTGGTAAGGTTCCAGATTTTACTGAAAAATGTAAAAAGCAGCCACGACAGAAATCTCTTACAGCAATAAGTAAGAAAATACAGCGTGTTCCCATCAGCTCAGCTCCAGCCTGTTTGTGCTGTTTGCCAGACACGTAATTAGCAGGTGGAGAACACCTGAATGAAACAGACCAACAGCTACAGGTGTGGTGAAACACACAGGTATGCTGCTGAACCAGGACTCGGCGGCTGCCAAACAATTTCCTTCATTTTTCTTAAAACATATAAATCATAATGAAGAGTAATTGTCAGCAGAGCAAAGAGCTAAATGCTGAGCGTTGTGACTCGACGCCAGCAGTTACTGCAACTGTAAAATAAGCTTAACAACCTAAATGGGAAAGCAGTGATGTGGAGTTCATTGTGGAGGTCTGAGGTCGCAGCACCCCATGAAACCAGTTCTACTTTCTCTGATGTGAACGCTCACAGAGAAAACAGAAGCTAACCAATCAGAGGAAGGGTGGCACAAAGGGATGGCATCTACACATCATTCCCGCTGTGCTTTTCACATGAACACATCCTGGAAGTAGCAGGTGCTATCATGCGATATTTACTTGGATTTAGCTGAGTAGAAAACTCTCGGGGGTAAATTGTTGAGTCAGTGTAGCAGCGCTGCTTCCCATGGGCTCTGATTAGATCACGTCTCCCCCCTCAGGCTCAGCGCTGTTTGGGTTTTGGTTGAAAAGCTTTATGTTGGCTGCTTACACTGCAAACACTTCAGCTGTTTGGTGACAGAGTGTAAGTCTACATGTAAGCCTTCCCATAACAGACTCTAAATATATGCGTGTCATCACATCCACAGGAAGGTAAACGCATTCAGAGGAAACTGATTTGTAGGAAAGAAGCAGCACTGGAAGTGTTTCTGTTTGTCTTTGTGGAGCGATTTGGTGCACTCATTTTCAGCATTATTTGATCGATAGGATTTAACATGTGGAGGCAAGAGTCTGCCAAATTAAGAGTTCTGGGGGCTTTTAGCATTTATTGTGATAGGACAGTGGAGTGAAAACAGGGGGAAGACACGCAGTAAATGGCCTTGAGGCAAATTCAAACTCAGGCCTCTGCATTAGCCTTATGGCATACAGGTCACCTGCTCACCCAGTGAGTTATTTCAGTTGAAGGGGGCTTAACCTGCTCATTTCCAGTTGCATGTTTTATTCCTGGACCAGAGCAGCTTTGCGTGATTCACAGTTCAAAATAATCCTTCTTTATCTTACTGTCAAACTGCAGCTCCTCAGTTCATCCTCTGTCTGAATCCCCTGGCACTTACACCAACTTTCTTCTGATTGGCTGCCCCTCGTAAAGAGCAGGTTTGAACAGCAGGTGGGTGGGGCTTCTGTGTGTGTGAGAGGACCATATTAATGATGTCACTATCAAACCCAAAAACCTCATTATTAGAAACACTGGTCATGTTTAATGTGAACGTCCACCACTGGAACAGGAGATACATGACAGGAAATAGATTTGTGTGTCTGTTCTTTATCTCTCTGAGCACCTCTCACTGGCTTTAGGTGGGTGGGACTAAACTAGCAAAACATTTGGTCATGTAATTATCTGCACCAATCAGGGTTTAGAATATTTTTAGATAACAGTAACAGATGCTCTGGTCTATTTTTCGTGGTGGAAGCACTGAGTAGTGTTTATTGTGTTTACTGTGTAGAAAACTATGTGTGTGTGTGTGTGTGTGTGTGTTCATAACCATCCCCGTGTGGTGTGGGGGTGCACATGCGTGTTTTTCTGTGTGCAGCCTAGCAGGCAGCCAGTGAAGCATGTGCTGCTTCCACACTGTAAAACACACGGAAATACTTTGAGATCCGGCTCAAGTACTGCAGCTCTGAGAGGAGGTTACACCTCCATCAGCAACACAGCCAATAAACAAAGGCCCAGCTGGAGTCAAGATGGCTCGCAGTGACACGGCGAACTGGGAGGCTAGAAATTCATCTTTATGACAGTATTTTTAGCTGGTGTTGTGCGTCGCGGTACAGTGGTGAATCCAGGTGAGCTGACAGCTGGCAACACATCTGCATCTGTGCTGTAAGTTTGAAGAGCATGATTAGAGCTACACACTCACAATTTATTCATCTCAGCAAGATCAGTCAAAAACACTACTTCATGAAAAAAGCAATCTGGGGTCTAAATGGGCAAAAACTCCTCTTATGCTTCAAAAACAGTGGTTGTTTCATATATCGTCTCATGTGTTCCACATGTGTTGTTATTTGTACGAAGGATGAGCCAAACAAGTGAAACGAATGAGGGCGGGGCAAACACTCACAAAGAGCACTATAAAGAATACTAAAAATGACTGAACGTTAACAGAAACCACCGTCATGACAGAGCATCCTGTAAATACACTTTACGATCCAATCAATCCCTTCTCAGAATGCCCAGCAGCTTCATTTCATCAGGAAAGTCCCACAATGCTCCAGGCCTTCTGATGGCAGTGTCACATTACAGACGAAGATGGTATTCACTTAGGTTTTTACTGTCCTTTCATTCTAATGCGCCATCAGGTGTATATGTAGAAGTGGTTTGAGTCATTTTAATCTCCCTGTAGTTTAATGGGCTCACACACATTCAAGATACTGAAGGTGTGTTGGAGCTAATATTCATCCTCAGGTCTGCCGGATGTTCTCGCCTTTCTTCTCACAGTCAGAGGGGTAAAGAACCTTCGTCTGCTGTCACTTTGAGAAATGTGCTTTAAGAATAAAGTTTTATTATCATTCAGTGCACTAGGACAATTTACCGGGCCCTTTACAGCTGTGCACACGCAGTCTGGGATTTCATGTAATGTTCAAGGGCACCTTAACAATAGATGCTGAGGCAGTAAGGAAGTGTTTCTGACACTGGTATCCAACCCACCAAACTTCACAGAAGTATTCCTGTAAACAGGAGCCTGCTGCTGTTTTCTGATTAAAGAAAGATATGAGAGAGCGCCGAGGTGTGTCAGCAGAGATCTCTGCAGGTCCAGGATGAGGACATTTATTATCAGGCTGCTGGGGACCCACTTGGGTACAGGGCCAAAATAAACACCACACAAAGGAGAAGGCAGCTTGTAGCATTAACCCCAGCAGGGGGTCCAAAGCTTACATAAAGACACTTTCTGTCATTCTTTCACCTCCTGAGTGCAGACCAGCAGAGACAACTGCTGTGACATCCCCCTCAGTCTGCATGCATGATATTGTCTACATACCAACAGCTAATGCCATAACAATAATTCCATATAGAGTAGATTATATCTACAGAGACGGCATTGACTGATGAATGACATGCATCAGAAATACATCAAATTAAAGATTTACAGATGTGTGAACGGTCAGATTATGGGAAGCTTCAGGTAACAGGTTGATAAGTGGCTGCCGTTAGCTGTTAGCTGTGTCTTTGCTGGACCACTGACCGGCTGTGTGCGGTGCTGGGGACGGGGTGGCAGGTTAATTAACACCTGTACGTAACCGGCTGTTTTTTTCTGGTAAGCAGGAAGGTCGATGGTAACAGAGGCCTGAAACTAACTTTAACTCTGCTGGACAGCTGTCAGTCTGATGTTTGCCAGTGTGCTGACTGACTGGCTGACTGTGGCTGGATGATTGGACAGCTGGACAGCTGTGGTGGTATCAGTAATCAGGGAGGGGGGTGGGGGAGGTCCA
>VUQI01061883.1:38477-56393 GCA_015106735.1 Paratilapia polleni
GTCATGGTCATTTTGGGCTGTTAATGATTTCTTTGAGCTGTTCTTTTTCCAGGGTGGAATGATTTGTACAGCACACATCTTTAATGACTTTAAAAAACAACAACTGGCTGCAAGTATGAATTCATTTTGGATTTTCTCTAATCCACACAGGCTCAAATATATACATACACTCACTTAAATCTTTTAATAAGTGCTGCTGAAGGTTCTACAATTGTCATGGTCCCTGGGTCTTGGACCAAGGGTTTTGAATTTTGAAAAAACAATTGAAATTTATATTATTTTTGGTTTTGAGAATTGTTTATATTCAAGTTTTGTTTCTTGTTTCTTTTGCTTATTTATTACTACGGATAGTATTCCTCGCCTCCCCAGGGTCCCTTGTGTATAGTTAGTTCCCTGTGTCAAGGCTTCTCTCTGTTGTGTCTTGCTTCCTGTTTTATTTTTGTAACTGTTGTTCTTTGTGCCTTGAGTTTGGCTTAGCTTCCTTTGTCTCGTTTTCCCCGATTGGTTTCAGCTGCGTCTCATTACCCTCCTGTGCCCCATTCCCTTGATTACCTCTTGTGTGTATTTAAACCTTGAGTTTGCTTTTGTCCTTTGTTGCTTTGTCCTCACATAGTTGTGTGTTCCTGTGGTCTGCTCTCCCTGTGGTTTCCTGTAGGACCTTCCTTGTGTTTCCTGGACTTTTGTATTCCCTGGCTCAGCTTTTGTTCCTTTTGTAAGTTTTGGATATTTATTTTTTGGGCTTGGTAATCAGCATTAAATGCTCACTATTAGTTTAAACCCTGTCTCCTGAGTCCTACATTTGGGTCCACTTCCTGCTTCTTACACAGCTGAACCGTGACATTAACACTAAATTAATGGAGCCCTGTGAGCTTTAATTCAAATAAAGAGGTTTGAGATCACTGAGAAGTTGTCTTTATTTACTTCAATGTCTTTACTTTAATGATTCATGGGGTTTCAGTATTTCTGTCGATAAAAGAAACTACCATATAGGAATATACAAGTTATCACTGTCCAGGGGGCAGAATTTGACCTTTTTGACCCAAACTGAGTCTGAAGTTCATTTCAGAGTAATAATGGTAAAATCTGTTTGAAGCTAGTATCTGTTCAAAGCATTCCCTTTTAATTATATTTCCAATTTTATCAAGGTGGCAGATCATTGCATAAACCAGTGTGCATAAAATATGAGTCTGGATGCTTTTCCTCATGTCATAACATGACTTTTCTGCCACAAAATTATATATATATATACACACACACACACACACACACACACACACACACACACAAACACATACACGCACACATTCAAATAGTCTCAAATGTCTCAAATAGTTTTCACTTTGTTTTATTGAACACACATCCATTACATACAGTCACACACAAACTCTTGTTAGTGTTTCAAACACAAATACTGTACATGCACAATTTGCATATGTGGTGTTGACATTTTTGTCATGGTTTTAACTCTGCATGATTTGATGAATATTTTGATTTAAAAAAGGCAAAGAATCATATCTGCATTGTTCTTTGTAGTTTCTATGAGCTATCATCTAACATGGGCTGCTGACAGGCAGTTTGCTCTGGTTGGTCTTCTTTACTCAGCAGGCAGGATTTCGTCCAGGAAGACTTTGGCGTGGTCGATGCCCTTGCTCAAGGTGTTTCCAATGTGGGGGCGCAGGTAGTGTTCATACACACCCAGTGCTGCCATACGAGCCCTGTCCACTATGGGACCTGCTTCCTGACCAATGCCACTAAACAAAAGAAGGAAGATGGAAGATTATAGGATATCTCAATGGCTAAAGAACTCATCACCAACACCCTAAAACGTCTGTGTAGAAATTGCAAAATATAATAGCATTTTATAGCAAATTGTGTTTCAAGTAGACATAACATTAGACCCTCAGAAAGGTTTTCCCTTGGAGCTGGAAACATCAGGTTCTTTACTAGAATAGTTTAGGAGAAAACTTACCTGGCAACCTTCACAAAGGCTTGGAACTCAGGCTTGGCCTGCAGATTCTCCGCAAATTCCCTGGCAGCCTGTCCACGCTGGCCATCACCTACACTCTGCACAGCAGTAGCAGCAACATCATGCACCTTGTTGTAAAAATTTATCAGTCTCTTCATGAACGTAGATTTGTGAGTGTTATATAACTCAACCATTTCTGGTGATGGTTGAGGAACTTCACACAGGCTCATAGAGACTGGAAGGCAATAGAGTTGGAGAAATTTTAGAATTAGTAGCATTAAAAAAAACAGTAAATCAAATAATCACTGATGTATATTCATGTAAAAAAGAACCGTAAATTCTTGCATTGGGAGAACTCTCAAAGCAACTTTTTTGGGGGTTTTGTGTGTGAATGTTACTTTAAAACCAAAGGACAGCTGCCTTGCATATCTTGGTTTCTCACTATTGGTATCAGATTTCTTTGACCATGAATGTTTAAAATGTTTCTGCTACAGCAGCTCAGTGTACTATAAAAATAAACCCTTATTTTGCACGTGAACTATATATAAATACGTGTAGTAGTCAGCCATAGAACAGTGTCCATTAAATCACTGAATGCAGTAAAAGCATGTTAGATTGGGTTATTTTTACATGATTAAAAATATTCACATAAAAGTCAGTAGCTTCAAAAGCCTCCCCGAACAGTTGCAGAGCATTCCAGGTTTATATGTTGCCTTACCCTGCAAGGCGAAGATCAGTGCGAAGATGTATTTTGCATTCATCTCTGAAACAAAAAAGAGAAAAAAAAGACATCTTAAATTCACATTTCCACTTTTTGAATTATTTTAACATTTTAACATTTAGAGATGATGAACAGCTGATTAAATCACAAACACTGAAAGCAAAACTGCATTACTTAAATTTTTCATGAAAAGATGTTTTAGCGAAATCTATTCAGGAGTAGCTTTAGAAGAGAAGCTGCAAGGGCAGCTGCAGTAAGAAGAGAGATTACCTGCTGCTGTGTTGGATGCACAGATCCACGAAGTGACAGTCTTCTCTGAAACCGAGTTGTCTGTAACTCAGAGCGCACATCTGGACAGGATGATATAGGGGGGGACTGCAAACAAACGTCATCTGATGAGCATACACACACCTACACACACATGCTTGCATGCACATGCACGCAAATACACACACACACACACACACACACACACACACACATTCACCTACACAAAGTCCAATGTACATGATATTCTTTAAATACTGAGTGTGGAAATATGTCTTAGTGGCTATGTAATGTTTCACAAATGTCAGTTCATCTGTATCCATATGGCAGGATGTACTTGGAGCCTGATACTGTGGAAACTGCATGTTTGCAGAATGTCATAGTAGTCACATCTCACATGCCAAAAAAAATAAATAAATAAAATAAATCCTTTTTATTTGCAGCTGCAATAAAAGCTGCAATAAAAGATATTGTTGATTAGATTAGCTCTTGCTAATCAGTATTTTTTAGCAGCAGACCTTATAATGTCTGCTCAGATATTGGTGTCAAATGGTCAACAGGTCAATCATCCAGGACCTGCCTAGACACGCTGTCCTAAGCAATGTGTGCTGGGATTTTTGCCCTCACCTTTCACCCTCATACCTTGCATGTAATGGGATCAGTTCACTTTTTCATAATGCTTTAAATGTTTTCTCTTCTCTATCTGTGTCCCTCACTGTTTTTTTCTGCCTTATTTCTCACATTTCTGCATCCATCCATTTAATGCTTGATTATGGTAAAGGGAAGACTCACCAAGTAGTGAGTTAACAAAAATGTTTTATTTGTACATTTGTAGGACTGAATGTGACTTGTAGAATCAGCAAAACAAGCCTTTCAGTTTTGATTTAAAAAAAAAAAAACTTTATCAAAGTCATCATTCATAATGGTAAACTTACATTTTGATCACATATTAACTGTATTCAGTTTGTGTACTTGTTGTTTCAAGAAAAGCTGTAAGATCTACAGCAGAGGCAAGCAGATATGTTATAAGATTTACTAAGAACTCATTTGATTCTTTATGCATTGTACATTACCAGCAAAGCCCAGTGACATACATTAAAACATGATGACTTCAGCAGTGAGATATCAGATTTGAACCCATGACTTTTGATAAGCATACTGATTTACTATCAGCTTTTCTTTAGTCTTGAATGGGTTAATCAGCTGGAGTTGCTTTGAATGGCGTGTAGTTGTCAATGGCTGTTTGAATCTTCTCCCACAGTGAGCTTTTGATGGTAGAGGCCCATTCAGCATAGCTGCCAGTCACTGGTTGAATGTGGTCTTCATAATAAGCACCAGCTAAGCCTCGCGCTAGTTCCCCCAAATCCTGGATTTTATCTTTGGCTGCCCTGTGAGGTAAAAGTAACAAAGTACATATAATGGACACATGAGTATGTTAATGTGCAAACTGTTTGCCACAGTGAACTCAAACAAAATATTTTAACAGCTCTGATAACTGACTGATCATTTACAAAGTGATCCAGTCTGTACTTATGAATGAACTGCTTTCAGGTAGTCAGCAATTTTTTTCAGAAATACCTGACCCTCTCCCCCAGCCTCTGCAATATTCCTGGTGAGTCAGGTTCTGATGTGGGCTCCATTTGGGCCAGAAGCGGCCCACATGCTGCAGAAAAGGATGCTTGTCAGTCACGTAGAACAAACAAAAGACTTAATAAATAATGGAATCCATACTGAAGATGTAGGTAATTATTTTTAAAGTCATACCTTGCATTAGCAAGATAACAATGAAAATAGGTGCTTTCATATGAGCCTGCCACAGTGGAGGAAAAAATACAAACATCACAACAGTTTATCACAGTGAATATAATGTTAAACTGTTTCTCAACACAGTCCATATGCCATTCAAGTTGAATGTCAAAACAACAAACTTTCATATTCTCAGAACATCGTTAACCCTTTCATGCATGAATTATGACATCTTCAGTCAAGATTTTTTCCACTTTTTGCCACTATAGCAACAAAACACATGCATATTCAAAAGAAAATGGCTTTTGAATAGTTGTCCATTGTAGTGACTACCATGCATGAAAGGGTTAAAGTATACTGGTTTTTTCCTCTGTCTTTTTAGCAAGGAACACAAAGCTAATAAAGTCACAGATTTCAAAATAAAATTTGACAATTTGTCCACTATCATTAAAACAACCATAATCAAAAGAGTATATTTTTACCATTTCCTTTGTCTCTGGTCAACAGGAGTTAAATGAACCAAATGTTATCTGGCCACTTTATTTGTATTTGGTAACCTTGATAATGTGAACATTGGTCCCGATCGGATGGTTGTTCATCAAGCTGTTTTTTTTCTTTGATTCGCCGACAGCAAAGAAACAAGTCCTGACTAAAACAACCAGATCTATGGATTTGTTTTCTCCCATTTTGCCTTCAAATTGTTTTTTTGTCTTAATAAAAACACTCATACTGAACAGCAAATTCAAAGAAATTTGGACTTAAATTTTTTTTAAGTTTCATGAGACAAGTTTACATGACCTGTTTTACAAGTTTTGAAGACTGGAACTTTAGGAAAACTTGGTTTCATCCAGCAAACAGTTGCACTGTGATGTGATCTATTTTCCCTGTTAAATATCTGTAGTATTACAATGTTTTACACAATATGAATGTTGGTAAAATCTGCCTTTTTTTTTATTTTTAATTTGCAGATCCTGAACTCTTGTTATCTTTTCATGAACAACCTAAGCACAGTTCAAGAACTGAGCAAACACCCTTTGGTTTAGATATCTCACCCCATTTCTGGCGGATGCTGATATGCATTTTGTTTACAGAGAAATCAAAGTCTCTCTTCCAGCACCACAGGTTTTTAGTAAAAAAAAAAAATGGGAGCAGGAGGTACAAATAGATAAATATTTTCACCCAATCAAAGCATTTCTGTGAGCAGAGTCCAACATAAAATCAATTTTGTCTTTTCAGTACTCAGACTCTGTTCTTGCAGCTTGTTCTGTACGCTAATGTTCAGATTACGTTTCATAACCACATTGTACTCACAAACCTGATCTTGCAGCTGTCTAAATACACTGGATCAAGATTTTGTTGCCCTTGTCTTTAAATTGCTGGGTGTTAAACATCTGGACTATGCTACAAAGTAAAAGAAGTGCATGTATGTCCCTGAAAAGGCTGAAACTTAGAAATATGTATATTTACTATAATGCAAAGACTGCCAATTTATTAGATAGAGCTAGTTAAAAATGATGTAGTATAAATTAACAGCTATGCAATAAATCTCACGTTCAAGCTTTGTTGAAACTTTTTAGAGGTGGTAGTTTAACTGTCGTTACTATGGTTTTTATTATTATGTATTATTATTATTTTATTATTATTATTATTATTATTATTATTTTGCATTGCTCCTTCCTTGTTTGTGATTGCTTACAACTTACGCCAAAACCCAAGTTTCAATTTAAGGGATGTATTAGACTCATTTTAGCCACTTTCAATCAGTGCACAAACTTCTCCTCTTAAAAAGTACGGTGGCTCTTCAGCTTCAATAGACTTGTCAGATAACTGACGAAGAAATAGCTTTACCTAACATTATTTTAAAGCGAAACTGATTTCACAATCATTTCAAAGGGGTGATATTAATTACATGCCCTGTGGGCACCAGCAGCTGACCTCTGTCACTCTGCTCTCTTCACAGAAACGGAAATCAATGACCTGGGACAGCTGGTGGATTATTAACTTATCATAAACAGTGACTTTATCCCAGGGGTTGTGAAATGCAAGCATGGAGGAGCAGCCATGCTGGCACTTGACCTTTGGTGCAAATTATTGGCACAAATTAACTATCCTTTAGATGCTGCTTGCTAATCTTTGACAAAACTAGTCTGATTTTTGTTGCCCATTAATTTAATGTTCACCCTGACATGAATAAATTATTTAGTCAATGTACCTATACCTTCTACATCTATTAATTGTAGGTTTTTACAGAAGTACACATGATATTGTATAGGCCTGCTTTCAAATATTTCAAAGGTAGTTCCCAGACTTATTTCTTGTTCTCATTAGAATGGCCACAACCTGATTATGTACAAATTATAATTGGGGTTTTAGTTTCACATAAAGCACATTTACGTGCAGCTATATAAAATACAAAACTAATATGAAGACATACATTGAAATGATGCTAGTTTTATTTTGGCATATTCATTTATTTATGTATTTATTTATTTATTTTTTACCAATTTGAACATTTCTGGCCCTTGTTGGAAAGTGGTATATATACATACGAATGCACACAAAAACTATGTTGGGTGCAAAGAAAAATCCTCTGGGCTTCACTAAAATTTAATTTTCTGTGTGAATAATTTTATCAGTTAAATATAAATCAAACCTGTCAGGTTGCTGTTGCTTTTCATGGAGTTTAAACAATGTGTGAAAGAATTAAAAAACTTAAAACCAGTTTGGAAGGAAGTTGATTGCATTGGCTTCTGTGGCATATGGACGCTGTACGGTCATAGACAAGAACTGTTTGTTTCAATGTGTTTATTTCATATTTAACAGGCTCTTTCAGATGCTGAAATTCAGTACAGAATTTCCTATTTTCCTTGTGTGTGCAAAAATTGAGGATAACCAACAATTCATATTTTAAAAGTGTTTGTGATTTCTTTATTGCACTTTTCATAAAAATCTCAAGAAGATTACACTCTTTACAGAGAGGTAACTATTATAGTCTGTGCAGAGCAACGTGATATGTGAAATATCGGCCTCCCACGGTCAGAGTCAGCATGTTGTTGGAGGACTGGTTGCAGGCTGGCGACAGGATCCTGTCCACTTTTCTACTGACCCATTTCCTGAACCTTGGCTTTCATCTTCTCATAGGCATCCGTGAACCAGTTCCTGGGGGAAAATAATCACGTGTTACACTGAGTCGAAGTGTGCATGTGGATATATGCGTAAATTTGTTTATTTCCTGTATGTGCGCCTACCTGGCGTTTGTTCCAAATTCGCTATTGTGAATATCGTGGAAGGTCGCCTTTGCTTTCTCAGCAAGGGACTGGCCAAGTTCACTCACTTTCTCACCAAACTTGGTAAACCTCTGCTCAATGGTCTCCTCCTGAGCCTCTGCAGATGGAAGCGATAATCAAAAAAAGAAGACATTTCCACAGCGTGAAACAATAAAAGGTGAAGCTGGGAAACAATATTTTAGAGGCCAACAGTAGCCTACCTGTGTATGCCACAAAAGCCAGCATCAGAACAGCAACTGCAAGGTACAGTCTCATCTTGGCTGTAAATCACTGAGAAAATAAAAGACACAGATTTTTGTCTGTTTTCTCTCACTGTTGCTGATGGTCAAAGGGGACAAAAACAGTTAACGTTCATCTGTCATTAAAAAATAGCGCCTCCATATGTCAGCACCAAGGTGACTGGACAGCTCCCTTTAAGTCCCGTCAGTTAAACCTTCGTCGCGATTCATTTACAATTTAGCTACCCATTAAAAGCTTACCTCTCAGGCATTCATTTCTGACTTCTGTTTTTACCAGGTTTACCATCTTACTTTTAACACACATTTGGACTTGATATTAAATTTTTTTTAAAAGCAAAGAAACAAACCAAAAGCAAACATGTAATTTAAGTTTGATGCAATACCTTTAGATAAACTGGCTTCTTGCGAATATTTTATGCTATGTGTCATTAACCTGCAAGTTTCTGCGCCAGTATCGAATTTTTAATGAAATTTCAAACATCTTTTTTTTCAGTCCTAAGAGTAATAAAAATATGAAACATACCTGTTTCCCTTCTCAGAGGAGAAAAAAACAAATGCCTTTGAACGCCTATGTGGGTTCCGCTTTATAAGCGCGCTCGGTTTTAGGAGGGTGACGCAAACAGCAGACAACACGTACAAGTGGTGAACCTTGGGCTGTCTCTGCCCCCTTTATTGACCAGCGCCGATGTAGTTACATGAAGAGATGCTGATTATGATAGAGACGTGCTCAATTTCATTATGCTGCAAGACTGCGATATCCAGCACGGTGATAAAATCACTCTAGATTACAGTCCACCACTGTGTAGTATGGTGTTTAATTATCATTTACATGCAATACTCACAAACACAAATAGGATGTGAAAAAGGAAAAGCAAAGGAGAAGAATATAAATATTTGATTTGATTTTTACCAAATCAAATGATGAAGATATTAAGGTATGTGCTTTCAGATCAGAGTTTATCCCTTAACAACAGTGAAGCAGATAAGGTGAGATATAATGTAGAAGAACATAGTTCATCAGTGATATAATTATTACCAATAGACTTGAGCTTTTTGGACCTGAAGTGCTGGCAAAATGCGTCAGAAAACTTTCCTTTTATTTCATTTTAATGTTAGGCGACTAGACTGCAGTGAATACAGAATTGAAATGTGTCTGCTTTTTAAACATGATGCACATTTTTAACATCAGATAGACTGTCTCTGAAATTACTTTTTTTTCCCAGTTCCTTTTTTTTTTCTTTTTAAACTTCTATTATGTATTGAGTCAGGAATTTAGCAATTTGACTGCATACAAACATTTGCAGTAGTGTAAATATTCTTATCCAATACTTAAAAAAGTCTCACTGTATCACACACAAACTGAATAATAAGGTACAGTCCTTATTTATTTTTAAACAATGTATTAGTAACACTATAACTTTAATGAAAATGGGTATTATACATTACGCTGAATTATGCAATCAGTATTACTGACATGTTAAAAGATATTTTAGAGATATGATATTTTAGAGGATGGCGCTAACCTTAACTGCTTCATATACTGCTGAGTAGATTATTCAGTGGCAGTGAATAAAGATAATGACATTTCTTGTGTGAATATTACAAATGTCACTCACACTACCGTTAAATAAGTGATGAGTGAAAAATGTGATTTTATTCCAGCTATCTTTTCTCCACTAGTCCAATTAAATAATGTGTGTTAATTACATATTAGCTCAACCCTATTAGATATTGTCCTTGATGTCCCAAAACATGTTTAGTTGTTGCCTTGTCTGTTCTATTTTAGGAATTTAGAGGCAGCTTTCATGCTCAAACAACCTTCTTTGTCTTTTGCTTCTTTTACTGAAACTTACTTTTCTGTCTTTTTTCGTGTACTACTTTGTTTAGAATCTTATTGCTACTTTTGACATCTGTCTTATGCAGACCTTCCCTTCCTTAAAAGAGGAGTAAATGGACAAAACTATATGTGGTCCATTTTGTCAGCTAGTTTGCAACGGAAAAACAGTACAGATGAATGAACTACAGTAATCCCCTATTACAACTGTGACCTGAGTTAGAGCCAAGAAGTCTGCATCTGACAATTCAAAGACCTCATTGCTTAACATTTCTGTTTTCACACCAAGCAGTCTGATGCAAAAGGCCAATGTCCATTTGCTGCTGATGACTTGGCCTATAAGGTGTTACTGCTATGATGAATGGCCTAATTGACTCAAATGAGACTTAACATGCCTCAGGACTCACACATTACTGCCAAAAGACTAAATCTCCATCTCTTTTGTAATGAAGTGGCTGGTGGACTTATGTATAAGCTTGAGCTTGCGTGCATAGAAGCTCCTCTTGAATAATTGTAGGAGGCATAGGGCGTGAAAGTGCATGTCTTGTGTGCTCTCAATTTGCAATAACAAGCTTACAGGAAGACTGTTTTTGTGTTTAGCCAAGGCCCCTGTGGTGACTGATGTTGTGTGCCAGCTCTGAAGAGGGTGGAAAGGATGGTGAGAAGAGTGGGGGTTTTAAAAGGAAGTAAAATCTCTGCAGGGGTGTTTTAAGGGGTTACTAGCAGTCATGGGTTAGATAGCACCTGCTAAATAGCTGGGGCTTTTTTCTTTGTTCCTGGGCAGTGCTCAGAGTGCAGACATCCTATAGCAGCAGACAGAGCAGAAGTGCTGAACTAGCGGGATGCTTGCGGTTTTCCTGTTTTTAACCATCCATGACTGATCCTTTGACACAGTTGACAGTGTACTGTAGGAGTTTCACTGTCTGTTTCAAAATAAACACTGATTGCTGAAAGAAGTGATTCATAGAGGATAAACAGCTAGTCATATTAGTCACTCTTTCAGTCTCCATGCAATGCCCTTTAGCACAGATAGAAATGGTAAACATGTTTTGTAGGGGAAAGAAGCAGCTTAACAGCCTAAATGAATATATAATTGTATAACTGTATAACAACTGACTGCCATACAATGAAGTACATTTTACTCTCTATATAACAGCAAATTGAAGATTATTTTGGAAAAGAAAATCCCCTTTTCTTGATGGTGGACAGTAGAGAGTTAGTCTTGCACTCCTCACCATGATGGCATCACCTTTTAAAAATCACTTTTACAAGCATCAGTCATAAGATAGATGTTTTTGTGTAATGTTTATTGCCTTTCATTATTCCTGTATTGTTTTCTTTTTCCTGGTTGCTTGCACAATAATCTAATTTTTGTCAGTGAATGTGACATTTCTGTAATCATATTGTATTGCGCATAAAATTAAGTTCCCAGCACTGCAATCAAAATTAAGCCTAATAAAATGTGTGCTCTTGAAGCACAGTTTATGTTTCTTTATGGGGCACATATAGTTTACTTATTCTCCTAATAAAGAAAACACAGCTGCATCTTTGTGTTGCCTGGATTCAAGTGGAGAAGAAAAGATGAACAGGGGACAAATGGTGTCCCCTACTGGCCTCGGCTCTGAACTTCAAAGGGAAAATCATGCTGTGTTTAAACACCCATTTTTAACCCCTTTCAATTGGAAGGCAGATTTCAGTTTATGACAGCTGGGGCCAGTGTTTCTCCTTTGAATGGTGCAGTTGTGTAAGAAGTTTAAAAACCCTAATTTTGTTCTTAAAATCCTTTTGCACCACTAAAATCAACCACTGAATAAAGTTTCTGTTTGGAGACAAAATATTGGCAAAGATGGGAACAAATCACCTCTGTGTATATATCAGTGTCTCTTGTTATATAGTCAAACAAGAGTATACAAATGCATTGCTTATAAAATGATCTAAGTCAAGATAAAGTCATGGTTGTAATTCATCACCACAAAGATAATTTAATCTGTGGCACAGAATGTTCCCAAATGCCTGCTGGGATCAAGAGAAAGGAATCTCAAATGAAAACTTAGCAAGTTTGGACTAGAAAAGAGTAGGCTGAGGGATGTAGGGGGTGGCTGCACAAGAAGGGCAAACTGAAAAATACAGAAGTTTGGGGTGGAGTACAGGTACAGAAAGGGAACATGGCTTTTGTTTTAAACGCACCTTTTTATTACACTCATCCTTTACGGATGGGGATGTAGGTGGGCAGTCAATCACAAAGTGGACAAGTAGAGACACACAAGTCATCATGCTTCATGCTTTCCACCAATGGGCACTTTAGAGTAGTCAGGTAACCTAATCAGCATGTCTTTGCTCAGTGGGAGGAAACTGGAGCACCCAGAGGAAACTTAAGCAGGAGGAAAAAGCTACACAGAAAGACCCCAGCTGGTCTTTTGAACCCAGAACCTTTTTATTGTGAGACAACAATGCTAACCGTGGCACCACTGCTTTATATAAGCCATTATATAAATACGCCCCATGACCTTATGCAACCACTGCCAAATGTAAGAATGTGACAGCAGCACAGGGGAGCTTTAAGTTTTTATTTTAAAAGGTGCTCAGTTTGATAATCTCACTAGTGAAAGCCTTTAAGACTGCTATTCTACCTGAGATTATTTTAGACATATTCTACTTTATAACACCAGTGTCATTATGTAATGTAGTGAAGTTTCCACTCATTAACTGCATCTCTTTGGGATGACTTCAGACATACTGTGATTATGTAAAATGGTGGATCACTAACAGCTTCAGCTGTGTGAAGTCTCAACTTATTAGGTGTAACTGAATCTAAAGTTAAATAATAGATAGCTCTTTAATGTTTGATAGGAAAAACAAGCAGTGAAAGGAAATAGTTTTTCTAGTTTTTTTTATTGACTCAGCGCTGTTCAGCACACTGCAGTTAAAGGAAGTGCACTTACAGAGAGCAGCATGGTGGGCATACAACATGTGAAACACAATGGACACTTGTGAAGAACAGACAGGCGTTACATGGTACTCACTGATTGTCATACATATTGTCAAGTAATTTTACAATCCACTGCTGTGAAACACAATACAGAATAAACAATAAACGGGCACTTTTTTGCTGGTTCATTATCACTTCTGGAAGAAAGCAATTGGCATTTTGCCCTATGTGAGCCCATCGTTTGATCATCATTATTCAGTGCATTTATTGAAATGAAAGACAATGGTGTTATGTGCATTTAAAGATGATAGGGGATGAAATCTCAAGCACAAGCTCAAATGCTGCAGTCATAACCAAACAAAATGTGGAAATGTAATACAAAACGTATGGGGATAGACTGATAAAACAGTTAATTCAAAGTAGAAAAGCGAAGGATATTACAAATAATTGTCTTCCGTTTGCATAATAAAGGTTGTTATTGTCTGTGGTGCTTGTGTTCACCGATCAAGGGAGTCAATAAGAGAGTAAGAAAGGGTGACTGCGCAGAAGAAAGAACCCACATGCTGACTGTTCTGCACCTTATCCTCCCTTGTCTCTCTAGTCAACCCCAATATCCTGAACACTAGAACACTTAGTGTAGAGATCATCAGTAACTCTTAATTCTCCCCTTTTCTCATTTTACCTGGGTGTAAAGAAATCAGCAATCTAGCCATTCCACCAACCATGTGCAACCTTTAGAGTCTCTCTTTAGGCAGTGGTTGACTCCTTGACCTTGTCTACAATCTCCTCAAACTGCTCACGGATCTTGGTGGCGTAGGGGGAGAACAATTCTGTCAGCTCTTCAATCTTCCCCTCCAGGGAGGTGCGCAGTTCCTGAGCGGTGGCCTCCAGCTGGGTCTTGATGCCATCTGCCTGGGTCTCTAGCTGCTGACCCAGGCCCTCAGCCTGGCTCTGCAAGATAGCAGAGATGTCACTCAGCTTCTTGTTGGCGGTGTCACCAGTCTGCTGGACGTAGGGCTCAACATGCTCCTTCACTGTACCCAGGTTCTGGGCAGCACGGGACTGGATCTCACTCATGTAGGTGGTCACAGTGCTTGAATAAAAAGGAGATGGATACATTAAAGTTCACATTTACAAAAACAAGAGAGAATTGTGAAAGCATCTGCCCAACTTACTTGCGGATCTCCTCGGTGTCCTTATCCAGGCGTTTCTGAAGCTTATTAATGAAAGTATTGATGCGGCTGCGGATATCACCGGTGTTATGGTCCACCATGGCTTGGAGCTCACTGTGATACTCAGTGCCGCGCTCTTTGGCATCCAGCATGTCCTTCTGCAGTCTGTTGATCAGAAGCTGAATGTCTTGAGACATCTGGGCAGTGGAGGTCTCAGTGTAGGGGACCAGCCTGGTCTGGATGTTATCTTTGTATGTTTCCAGCTCTGCCATGGTATCAGTGATCAGAGTGCTGGAAGCAGAAGAACAAAAAAGAATGGTCAGACATGAGAACACTAAACAGTGCAAGGATGAGATTCATTTATTCATTGATAAATTCCTCAACTTGACTCACTCTAACTCCCTGCTGAGCTGAGAGGACTTGAGGTTCTGCACAACTCCATCAGCATTTTGGCCCAGCTCAGCGATGTACCGCCAGAAGCGATCCACATTTTCCTCCCAGGGGTTTTTGGTGACTTCAGCCTGGCGAACAGCACGGGCATTGCAGCCTATAATGGGCACATATAAAAAGCATGGATAAATAAGAGTAACTCCTATCTAATAAAGCATGATACTGGTAAAAACTAAAGCAGCAGTACACTTACCAGTGATGACTGCCAGAGCAAGGATCAGCGCTACGGCCTTCATGGTTGTTAGACACACAGATACACCTATAAAATACACAAGAAAAATTCAGAAAATCAGCACTACAATTAAAATTCAGATTTCGTAATTTTAGAAACTACAACATAAGTTGGGAAAAAAGTAAATGCGATTTTCACATAATTAACGCATATGTTTCAAAAAAATAAACTCATTACTAATAAACAAAGTGAGACTTATAATTTCTAAGAGCTGGTATCAGAAGAGACGACAAGTTTCTCTGTTGTTTTGTACCGCGTGTCACTGACCTGAGAGGTTGAGCTTCCTCCGTGCTCTCTGGATGAAGACTGTGGGTTTTTATAGCCTGGGGAGGCTGGCTCTGCGCGTGTTGCGCCCGCGGGAGAGCGGGCGCGCTCACGCGATGATGATGATGATTGCAGAGAATCATGTTTTCTTCCACGCAACGTGCCACGGAAACGATCGATGTTTACTTTGTTTGAGGGGGGATTGAGCAATCCGGTTGTCACGAGAACAACGGGGTGAAAGTTCCACGTTTTAATGTAATGATAAATATTTCTTCTGTTATTTCGTTTTCAGATTTTTTTATGAAGTGATAAGCCTTCAACAGCAATAAATCATTCATGTGTTACTGTCTCACCTCCTTACATTTAGAGGCGATAGCAGGATCCAGAAGAAAAAAAACAACAACTCGATTTTAAGTCAGTTTTTTCCTTCAGTTTTAATGTCATTATGGACAGTAAAGCAATAGATTATACGTGTGAAGTTGAATACCAACAAAGCTAAAGCCTAAATAAAGTACCTTAAAAGTACTAATCACGTAAACGTACTTAGTTACATTTTATTTATTTATTCATATATTTTGCAGAATGCTGAATAACTAAACAGGCTGTGAGCATGCATAACATGACTTTACATTAGGAAAGTAAGTTGTGTCTCGTGGCATTGGTGCTTATTTTACAAAACAAGTTTGTGTTTTTTACTGTAATTTGTCTACCCTTTTGTGGCAGTATTCTCTTTTTCACTCAAGTAACTGTTTAAAAAGTTTCCCACCACCACTGCTCATTGAGGGTTGTGTCAGTTACAGATGCCTGAATATCTTAGCAGGCTGTTCACAGCTTTGCATGTTTTCTCTGATCGTTATCACCAAGTGCCCCCTGAATACAAATCCTCTTGTCTTGGCTCCAGGATGTAAAACAGCCTTTCACATATGCATTCCAATCTAAATACAGTGTGAGCATTTGCCACTGACACCTCACCTTTTAACCCCTGATAGACATGCAACCCCCAAACACATATGGCACATCTGCATGGCAAAGCCACTCTCACATTCCAGTGAATATAGTATATGTGATTTTACTATATGCATATCATACGCAACAAATTGCATTTTCTATATAGCTTTTTTCTTTTTTCACTGTGCAGATGCATAAAATAAAGTAAATATCCAGTGAGTGCCAAAAGTAGAAATAAGGCATCAGTACAAGATGGGCATGTTCAGGCTCGGGGACACACAGGTAGCCTTCAACAAGCCCACTGTACAAAAGAAGGATTACAGGTAATAAATCCAGAAAACAATGTTAGGACATTGAGCAAAAGAAGTAAATTATACTGGATTCACAGAGGATAAGAAATATGGGATTTATGCTGAAGGTTTTCACAGCCAATTGGATCCAGAAAATTTCCAGGATTTTGAAACTGGCACAAGTCAGGGGAAGTTTGATGTAGAAAGAAGGTATTTACCCCATCTTGTTAAACAGCAAATATTTGTTTAGTGGCAGGACATAACTGTCATGAGGCACGGTGCACATTTTTCTTGCACCCCCATGAGGTAGAAAGTTATTTCATTGTTATGATTAAAGTTTTAAATGTTTTTTGTTGTACTGACTGTGAATTGCTTTCCCCACCTTCCCAACTGAAAATTCAGTTATTTTTGGCTAACAAGTTATAGTCTGAGTCCATTCTTGCCCATGTATATGACCTTTGCCCTTTAGGCCTTGTCCTCTTTGTTGTCAACCCAATGTGTTTTTCTCTTTTGTAATTTTGCCAGTAGCTCCACCTTACACAGGGCCAAAGTTTAAATGGGTTGGCTTGGTCAGGTAATTAGTGTGTGTGCATGATAACATTACAGTATGATAACCCAAAGAGGTCAGTCTGTGTGGAGGTATTTGAAACATTCTTTGTTCTCTTTAAAAGGTGAGAACAATGAGAGGAAATCAGTCATGAAACTAGTTTAGCTGAACTCAGTATGATTAGGTAGAACTGTGTTAAAACAAAACAACTTTTCAATGTTATTCCATTAAAAAAAAAGTGTAGCATGTGCCACTGCAGGAGATAATGGATAATGAGTTCAAACACACAAAGAAATCAGGATCATTCATTTAATCCCACCGTTCTACCTGAAACATTGTCATGCAATGCCCTTTTTGTTTCTACACATTCCTAAAGATCTTCCATTTAGGATCTTATTTCCAATTTCAGGAACATGCTCAATAGGTTGTGTGAAACATTCTCCAGCATTAGCTACTAAGATGTATTTTTAGCATGGTGATTACAAATGCAGATAAGATATTTTTTGATTATTTTTGCAGAAAAACTAGGCCATTGACCACACATGTGACAACAAGGACCAGGGCCAGACTGCAGGAACCCAAACCCATCCTATCTTTGCTGTGCCATCAGGTCAAAGAGCAACAAGACAGACAGAGAAGTGAAACAGAGAGAAACAAGAGGAACTATGAGGTAATACAATAAAACATCTGGCATAGTCATCCAGACTGTAACTGCTTCTCCTTTTGTTTCAAAACAACAGATGATTTGAACAAAAATAACCCTCAGGATGATTCTCTGGAAGCTAGTTTCAGGAATCTGACTCTTGGTTGGGGTGATCTCACTCCACTAAACAGGCAATCATCTGTTTTGATGAGTCAGTGAGGTTACTGCAGTTAATGGACGTGGGTTAAAAGCTGTAAAACCACATAACCTCAACGTCCATGGTTTGAATCACAAATGGGGTGACTTTGTGGCATGCCATACCCCTTTCTCTCTGCCCTTGTTCCCTGTCTTTCTGTAGACTGTCGAATAATGACAAAAATG
>VUQI01061884.1:0-10980 GCA_015106735.1 Paratilapia polleni
ATGGCAGCTAAAGATAGAAGCCAAGTTTGAGAAGCAAGGATAGGAAACATGGGATGTTTCAGATAGATCTAATGTGTGATCTGAGCCTGAATCAAAGCTGAATCAAGTAACACATTTTATAAATAAGCAATGGATCTGTCTTTCTCTATCATTTATGATCTAACCCACCTCTGTCTACTTTTAGATGTCCTCAGGTGTTGTTAGTTCCTTGGTCTCACTCTATTTCCACCTCTCACCATTGCTAGTTTTCTCCCTTATATTTCTCCACTGGAAACATGAGGCACTGCACTTGCGGAAGGCTATTACAAGCACTTTTATCACCTCCTCTTCTTGAGTACACAACAGTGTCAACAAGTAGAGCTCCCGCACCCAATTAATTAATTATGCCATATACTTCATTTGGCATATTTCCAGACAACAAGGGACAGCAAGCCATTGCGAATACGAGTACAACTCCAGCAAGGGTAGGCTGGATCTCTCCAGTGTTATTAGCAGGTTGTTGCCCTTCCCATTCAGGATCATACTCTAGTTCATGAACATGCAGCCTTACATCTCCAGGTGAAATTATTGCATCAAAGATGTGGCATAAGCAAATTTGCATTATTCATGAGGTGGTATTCCAATTGGATGGAGGCGAACCTGATGCCACAACTCTACCTACTTGCAATAAGTAATCAACAATATTGAAAATTAAGAATAAATAGCTTGAAAAAGAGGCTGCTGGGGGACAGAGGGGGATCTGAACTGTAAGAAAAGATTGATTTCAAGAAACTGAAGCAACTTTTGGAGAATAAAACACTCCAGTGTTCAAAATCATCTCTGATTTATAATTTAAATCAAAATTAGTCATAGCTAATTTTTAATAAAGCCAATGCATTGAACATTTTTTTTTTTTTTTTTGTTCAAAGTTACTGTGTTTTCAGCAAAAATACCAATTTAATGATTTACGTTGGATTGTACTTAGACAACTTCAAGCAAAAATAAATAATCTCTACACATTTCACACTGGAAACAGGGAAAGTGTAAAGAGTGCATGGGTTTTGCACTGTAAAGGTTGCAAAAGTGGTTTAAAACACATGTATCTAAACCATTTTCTATCAGCCTTTTTCATATTAGTGGATAATGTAAAGGACTCTGGCATTATTACAGACTTCTTATTTTGGATTAAAAGATATGCACTTGAAAATAAGATACTTTAATAAAGACGTACTTAATACAATAATCACATGATGGCAATATGATCTGCACTATGCTGGTTTTGGATGTGAAGTAATCTAAACTCCCCTTAATTACAGGCTTTTTAAGTATGAATGAAAGCAAACTGTATATGCACTGAATCAAACTTCTAACAATAAAGCATTGCTTTCATTTAAAAGTTAATGGGGCTTCACTGGCAACTCCTATTAATAGAGGAAATCAACAGCTGTCCCACTTCTTTATGATATTTTGTTTGAGTTTAGGGCCCTGGAAACTATGATGAAGTATTTCATAGTTTACTGTGCTTGAAAGGATAGTGTTAACCGGCTTGTCTGTCAACCTGTCAGTTTGCAGAGTCAGAATGGTTCCGCCATCATGTCGATTCCTCTAGTGTGGCCAAACCACAAATCAGAGTTAATAAGAATTCATATAAAATGTGCATAAGTAACAACAAATCTGTTCATGCATGCAGTTGTCATGGCAGAGCAATTTAACAGAGCAAAGTATGTGAATCCAAAAAAAGACAGTAACAAAAAGCCAATCAAACTAAAGATGTCGGGAATGACAGGAGGTGTTTCTCGGCAGACTAACCACGAAGTTCCAACTAAACCTTGCTTCTTTGCCTGGCTGAGGTGTCAGTCATCCCAACTCACACAAACACACACACACACACAGAAACACACATCTTATATGCAAGCACAGTGAAGCCACAGCACCCTGAGGTTTGCTGCTTGCAATGCAAATCAGCATGAAAAAGGTTCTGGCAACGAACATGCTTAACTAGTCACTATGGAAACTCTGCAGGACATTGCTTGGCCTCTGCTCGGTTTGTATTTGTTTGTTTCCTTCTGTTTGTTTACTATATATCTTAGAAACACATCAGAGACTGCGAGCTGTCTTAGCAAAAGCATCAAAGAAGAAACAGATACCAGCTGATGATTATGTTTATTAGATTACATTAGTTTAGATTTGATTATATGAGATTAGATTTGATTAGATTAGATTATAATGGAATAACAACAGCAAACACTGCTGTCTTCTGTCATTACATATAGTACAGCTATTTACATTTTAAGCATATTAATCAGATAATTGCAACATTTACATCAAATAGAAAATCAGAAAATAAAACTGTCTATAACTTATACCGCTTTTTATGAACATGTTCCAGTGTCAGAACACCTTTCACACTAAAAATATATTTTCACTGTGTATTATACAAAAGATATCAAATAAGCAAACAGATCAATACAGCTTGAATGCAGGAAAGTTGCATTTCTGTATTCATATTATTGAAAATGAAAGACTCAGCATGTTTTGGGCAGCTTGTTGAAAAATAAACATTTTAAAGCATTGCAACACAAAAGAGAAAAGTGTGTAGATCATATAAGTTGCCTATGAAAACATTGTGGCTGTTACTTTCAGGGTTTTATCACCTGGCCTGGGTGGATTTTTCAGGGCTGAGAAGCACTTGTTGATCTTAGATTCTTAAAATTTCTTTAAAAAAATGAATAACAAAAAGTGTGATAAAAATGAATTAGCATATCTGAGAAAATTGGTGAATGATGGCCAAAATTTTTGACAACACACCTGTACATATATCATCGTGCCTACAAGGGGTAATGTAGACCAAGCAGATGTCACATGTAAACAGTATGACCACCAGGGGAAGCCCTTTTCAGATATTGGATATTTAATAGTGAGGGACTTATCAATCTGTTATTGTGTCAGCAGTCCATCTTTCAAATTTATGTTACTTCTACCTTAATATGCTTCACAGCTTCAGTCAGATATACCCACAACAGTGGCAGGAGAAGCCACAGTATGAGTGAGACTGTATGCAGACTGCTATTGTGCTAGTTAGAGGGTGTTTGTGGGGGGGGGACTTCCCATACCATACCCAAGTCACTGTATCAGTGGTGTGTAGAGATGTTGCTGTGGTGAAGGGGGTATCAAACAGTGCAAACAGAAGAAACTTCTGGCTCAGAACTTGTTTTGAGACAAAACAAGTAATCTTTCCACATTACAATGTACATGGCCTGTTTCTGCCTCTCATAGTCCCTTTCCCCTCTGCGAATTCCATCCTTATATAACCTCTGCTCCTGGATGTGGACAGCCTCTCTTGCTTTAAACTCTCTAAATGTTACATGGTCCAACCAAGTAAGATTGATGTAGTGAGTAATGGGGCCACGGTGTCACTCAAACATGAAGCTGACACATTCGGGTGATGCCAGATTAACAGAACGGACTGCCTGAAAGATATCTAAGTATCAGACACCTGCAAACATTCTGAGCTTCTTCACAATCCCCTGCAGAGAACCCTCAATGCATTCAACATTTCAGGAGCCTCAGCTTCCAAAAGGGAAAACCAATATGAATGCTACAGAGAGAAAAGCCTTTTCATTATGTGGCATCTATTAAATATGCCCATTCAACAAAGTATTGTGGAAAATGAAAAACAGTCAATACAGAAAAAAGAAGGTGTTCAGCTGCCTTAAGCACTTGCATATATTACCAGCAAGGCCATATGGGTCTTTGAGGTCTCCTGTCTTTGTGTAAAATTTTAAATAAAACTGAACATGTTCTTAATAAAGTATTTCTGTGAGGACAACTTGCCATCAGTATGGATTTATAGATGTTATTCTCATGACTGGATGTTTGTATGGGGTGATAAGATGACTGAGCATTGCTCCTGTCATCAGGCTGATTTAGCAGAGTGCATAGCAAACATCTATCAGAAGGAGACACATGTACCTGTTGGTGAATTATTTAGGCTATCTCACTGGTTACCAATGTAACTCAGAGAAAACTGGACATAAATACACCAACTGCAAGTCTGACATAAATTAACTATATATTTATGTTGAGTTGAAATAATCTCAGTTCAGTCCCCTGTTTGTTACTCCAAAATATTGTTCAACTCAGCTTTCAGAGGTTGTTTTGAAGCTACAATTAAAGAGAAGATTTTCTTTTTTATTGCTTTGTTATTGCATTTCAAACACTGAATTATTTTGATGAGCTGACAGCAAATCATGTAGATGGCATTTATGATGCAAATCCATCATTAAGAACTTTAGAATGATTAGGTACCCATGCACTATTTCTTCATAAAACTTTCATTTTCACTTACTGAATGGCTATGGTCACCTTAGCCATTTTCACACATGCACTGCAGCCCTGAACTTTTTCAGACATTTCACAATGTAAATGCCTGATGCAGTCAGGTTTGATATTAATTTTGATACTGTGCTGATTTGCACCAAAGTGAGAATAACCCGGGTAACTGTCTAGAAATAGTAGTAAATAGTAGTCTAGTGACAGTAGTGTTTTCACAGCTAGCAAGTGGTTGTCCTGTGTTCTGCCTCCTGCATGCTTTACCAAGGCAGCACCCTGCCATACACCAAATGGAGCATTTCCAGTTTTGAGAACATGGTCCTGTAGTGCAGCTCCTATAGTGTGCCAAATGTGAGACAAGTCAAAATTTTCAGGAGTTCATGTTCTGAAAAGGCTCATCTTGCCAGTTTGGCACACAATAACTCCAACTGATGTTTGTGAGATATTTCACAATTGTGTGGGAACAAAAAAAAATGCAAAAGTTTAATTACTTGTTGATGGCTAATAATGAAGAAAAGTGCAGAGATGTTCAACTGGATGCAAATTGTAAAATTACCTGTTGTTGAAATCTTGTCTTGGGGGTCTTTCACACTTATGTATTTACTGTAGATATTAGGAGAACTGACAAGCTGACCAAGTGACCACCCATCACTGTGCATTCAGCAATGGTCCTCTGCTTTCACGACTAGCTATGGTGATTCTTTGATGAGGCTTTGTACATTGCAGTTCTTCAGTGTTTTATCCCAGGCCTCAGTGCAGAATTGTGCCATGTCTCTATGGTGATAAACCATTTTAGAGGCTTGGTCTGGCCCAATATTTTATCTCAGCACCATCACTGAAGGCAGGTGGAACTGATTGAAAAGAAATTATGAAAGAGGAGAGAAAAAAAATGGCACACAGCATCTGCAGAGCCTGGCTGAGGACATTGGAGAGAAGATTGAATACAGGTTATCAAATCTGAACCCAAAATAAATCTCTTTCATCAAGCTCTTCGTCTCATTCTTTCTCTGACGTTTTTCTCTGAGCTGCCTGTATACTCTGTATAACCAGATCAAACCTGCAATGAACCGCTGACTCAGTCAAGGCTCCAAACCCAGACATACAGAATTATTACTCCCACTAAATCCTGAAATGGAAGCGGGTATTCTACTGGAATCATTTGTAAGTTTGAAATATTTTGCATTGAGTACTGAGTGATTTATTTTAAATTCCAATATACGATTGCATATTATCAACAAAATAAACTAAAAATGTATTCATGGATATCATTTGGACAGTTGGTTCTGAAATAATTCAAGTTAAAAATACAGAATGTTGCAGAAAAATCATTTAATGATGGTAATGGATTAGTGAGGTTTTGCTCATAGAAAAGTGAGAAGTAGTCTACAAATATCTACTTGTCTGAAAATGAAGTTAAAGGGAAAAAAAAAGAAAAGAAAATTTGTGGCTTGCTATTACCTAATACCCCAACACGTATTATTAACTGACTGATGTAGCATCAATGGTGTAGTTCATGCTATACAAAGATACTCATTAAAATGTGTATACATTTGCCTGAAAGAGTCACTGTCTGAACTCTGTACTCTACAAAAGCTGAGTGAAAATTGTGGTGATACATGTTTGAAAAACGATGAGCTGAGCTGCTCTTCAGTGCATGAGAGAGACTGAGTTGTAGGAGAGAATTACCATTTAAGGCTATAACAACACACACTTTTATCCAACATTCCTTCAGTGTCACTGAAGTTGTTTGTACTATACATGACTGTAGTTTGAAAGATATAATCACCTGGATTCATGAAGCAGTGATCAGTGAACATCTGGTAGTTTCATATGCAAACTGTGAGGGCCTTTTGATGAAAGGGCAGCACCTTTCATCAATAGTCTTTGGACAGAGTGTTATATGTGGCAGACAGTTCATGGCAGGTCTCTGTGGGCTGTCTGAAATGAGACGTGTCCAGCCCCACACAATTAACACACTTACATTCATGCTCAGACAAACACAGATTAATACACAGCCATAATGTATGGATACAGGCATGCAAATTCAGATATAGGTAGGGTGGAGTAAGTGGAATAGCTGCTTTGGTAATTGCAGTGTGCTCTGACAGCCATCTTAATGAGATAATGAGAGTAGGAGGGTGAGTCAGTGCCACCCTCTTCCTCCTCCTCCACAGAGCCAGAGACAGACGAAAGGGTCGACCTCAAAATGAGCAAGAAGACAGATGAGTAAATGGATAGAGGTTAAAGAGGGAAGAGAAAGAGGACAGATAAGAAAGACGATGAGGACAATGAGGAAATGATTTGCAGTGTTAAAGGAAGAGGATGAAGGGAACAGAAACAAGAAGGACAAAAAATAAGACAGGGTGGTTGAATGCAGGAAGAGGATGATGGGAGGGAAGAAGTGACAGGAAAAAAAACATGAAAGGAAGGAAACAGGAGAGAAGAGAAGAGTAAGATGAAGAGGAGATAATGACAGCTAATAAAGACAACAGAGATGCAAATAAGGTGGTTATGATCCTGAATTCTTGAGAGGCCCCAGGCGGACCAGGTGACACTCTGTGCCTTATGCATAAGTGTGTGTGTGTCTTAATTATACATAAAAACCATGTGTACACCATTTTCCACACAAGCTGCTATTTATGGAGAAAGAATTTGCAATGACAATGTACGTCACACATACTTCAGAGCAGGCACACACATATACTTTTGGAGCAAGTCGAACCAAAAGCGGTGAAGTGGAGGTATGATTAAAAAAAAAACAATTTTGTTCTTATGTTGTTATGGTTGTTGTTTTCTTTGCCATGTCATACAACTCGTGGTGCAAACCTTATTCTTTTACATTTCTCAAGACCACAAAGCCATTCATGTCTAAAAAAGGGAATGGACATCAAGCTTTTGCATAAGCGTACATATCACAATGATAGAGATACATAAGAGAGGACATGTGTACTCATAGCTTTATCTCAGAAAAAAACAATGTATATGTGCATGTCTGCATTTGTGCGCACACGCAGTTTTAGTCTTCAATCTATGTGTTTATTTGCTTGCCAGACATATATAAACAGCAACAAATGGTGCTGAGCTAATATTTTACTGTGAGCCACAGAAACAAGCTGCAAAAATAAACACATAGGTGCGGCTAAATTCTGTCCCACGGGTTACTGCTTATTTAACCCTCAGTCAGTGACAGCTGTGACCTGTTGGACAAAGCTGAGCAGTGGGTAGCACTATTAGCTTAAAGCCTAAGAGCTCCTACACTTCAAATGGAAGCATGACTGAGCCCTGCTGAGAGCGTCAAGGAACTGAAAGCCACAAAAACATCAACTTATTTTGTCCTTTTATGTGTTGCACTGTAGTTTTATATCTCTGACTAAGCTGCGATCTTTTATGCTAATGTTTAACCTTGTCTGAAAAGCCAACATGTGGCTGGGCAATGAACTTTGCAGGACATCTAACCTTGGCTAATATCTTTACCTACCAGTGACAATACCACCTATTTAAAAACATGTAAAGAGAGACTTTTTTTAAGCTATTGTTAAGTACAAAGCCAAAGTGTATCATAAGCACTACGCAAAAAAGGCACAAAAATCTACTCAGTGTGTTGCAGCAAGAGAAAAAAAAGTCTAGTCATAGAGATAAAAAAACATATCCCTTTAAAACTATTCAAAAATATCTGAGCCATAGGGAAATATCTTGAAAAAGATGGATGGTGTAAATTCCTGAGGATCTCAAACCCTCTCACCACAGCAGGATCTTTGAAGAATGCACAGTTCACTGTTTGAAATAATAACCTACGGAAAAACCGGCTCTATCCGAATATTCTTTATCTCTCTTTCTCTAACACCACTAACACCCCCAAACACACAATCTCATCTCATATTTTCTCTTTTCAGTGCTAAAATGCCTGTACTTCCTAATCCAGCCCCCAGGAGTTCTTCAGGAGGTTAGTAATATGAAGCAAAACAGCCCGGTTCTAGGACTCACTGTTCTTTTAGAGCAAAGACACACACGTAGATAAAACAAATACACACACACACACACACGTGTATATAAACACAAGCATTCAGAGTTGATGCCAGATGGCCACATCTGTGACCAACTGCCATCTCATACAGACCAGGTGTTGAGGTATTCCAGTATTTGTGTGTGTGTGTGTTTTTTTTTTAATGTGTGTGTGTCTGTGTGTGTGTCATTGTGTTTACAGAATGAAGCAGCACTAAAAACCTCTTTACTGGATTGAAAAGCCATTGTCAGATTAGAGCATGTTTTTGCCTTTTGCATTCAATCTGTACACTAAAACATGGATTAAAGTCTTCTACTTTTCTACTGCACTGCACTGCATTGGCATTTATTTAATTATTCATTTATTTGATGGGCTGCTAACAAAAATACATCACTGATTCTATCCCACTATGGAAAAAGCATCATCTCTTTAACATTCATGTAGGTCCAAGGGATTTTTTTTTAACAATTGCTTTCTTTATATTTTTACTTTCTCATGACTGCTGCACCCCATTCATTATGTCTAAGTAAATTCAACACAGTATAATTTGATTTCATTCCATTTGGGGGGGGTTGGGGGTGGGGGTACATCCAAAGCTAAACAATATGATCATACTTTTTACTGTCATCAAGTCATCAATAAGGACCTCCACAGATCAGTCTTCCACTGAAGGCTATAAAAAAAAAATCATGTTGTTTTTGTCTATAGACAAGTACACATTTCTTCTGATCTATTAAAGGTTGGCTGTAAATTAAGCTTTTTCTCAGGAAAATTTACATTTTCTCTATAATTAATACCAAATTACATGGTTATTTTCCAGGATTTTTTGGGAACAACTTATACCCATTAAATAATGAACCACTGAAGCCCCTTATTAGAATGAAGACGCAAATTTCTCTTATCTTAAAATAGCTTGGAATTCAAAGTCTCTTTCTTGGCCTCATGCTTTACGTAACACTCTTCAGTCTCCTTCTTCTCACAGTTTCATACAGGAAAATAATATCTTTATCTAAGTATCTATTTTTTCCCTAGGCAGCACAATTTTTTATCTTAACTCTTTCCTATGGAACACTTAAGAAACCTTAGGTCCAATAATTTGCTGTATTTCACTCTGTAAAGTCAATTTAAGACCTCAGAAGCTTTAAAGTAAAAAAAAAACCATCATGGCTCCTTTGAATACTGTTGGAATCCCTCTCATTTAAAAGTGTATTTTTTACTTTCAATCTACCTCACCCTTTTCTGATGTTCTTTCCTAAACAGTCATTGATTACAATGAAGCAGTCCTTGCCTGCATCCAGATCTTTGAATCTTTCCACTTTGTATGGCCCTAATGTGTGGTATCAATCAGTCCAACAAGCACCGCAGGAACATTAATGCTTAGCTAATCTGCTCCATAAGTGAGACTAATACCGCTGTTTTTTATTGATTTCAAAAATCAAATCCTCAGATCCTCAAATACCTCAGAAATCAGTTAGAGAGGAGGCAATGTCAGAGAGAGGAGGATGAAGAGAGAGTAACAAGTAGACAATTCTCTCTGATATCAGCCAAAAGCATTCCTGTAACTCTTGGAATATTAGACACTGTCCTTGTGCATGTGTTATGAATCAAGTTTGTTACACAGTCCAATAGCTCCTACTCCCTCTATTACAATGGTATACCCTGTCCATGGTTGTTTTGGGCTTCTGAACTGAAATAAATTACTTTTCATTGTTTCTTTATTTCCTATGAAAACAAGGTCTTCAAATCAGAGAAAGTAGCTAGAATTTAGAATTCTGCTTGTTACAACATTGACGTTTACAATATTAACAAAGCAGCTGGTGACATCCCTACACACACCCTGAAAGACATACAAACACACCCCCAGTGTGTGTCATGTCCTGTCAGGCTTCCTGGAGGTGATGGTGAAGCTGATTTATAGCAGGCACAGAATGGCTGCCTTAGATGGATGCAGGACACGCACTGTTTTAATATATCAAACACATACCACACACACAGACACACACACACAAGCCTTTTTAGTTGCAATAGCTGCCAACCCACAGACCTTAGTCAAGAGTCACTTTAAAATCAGATGTTGCTATTCACAGAGGAATCACTATTAAACTCAATAATACGATGTGTACATACTTTTTTCAACAGTAATACCATATATACCACCATATAGGTATTATTTATTATACTAGGATTATAGTTAACTGAAGAATCCCCAGCCCTGCGTAATTAAAGCTATTGATCACACAAACAAACCCACTCAGTTTTTTTGTTTACTGTATTGCAAATGCCACATTTTCATTAAATGTGCCTCTAGAACATTAAAGAGCATTTAAACTTGGCTCAGGAAGAATTCAGAAATAGAGATGATGAGATGAAAAAAGGTAGACTATATTTGGTGCTGGTTTCATGTAAGGAGAGGAGAACATCCAATGCAGTTAGGTCAGTGTGCAGTTTCATCAGCTGATCAGCAGGGGGCAGAATAACCTTCAGAAGTTCACCATATGACATTAAAGACCTGAGAGCAAGAAACCTGAAAAAAAAAAAAAAATGCAGCCCTGGAAAGAATTAATAGACCACTGCAAAATTATCAGTTTCTCTGATTTTGCTATTCATAGGTATATGTTTGAGTAAAATGAACATTTTTGTTTTATTCTATAAACTACTGACAACAT
>VUQI01061886.1:20533-34227 GCA_015106735.1 Paratilapia polleni
AGTGTGGGATCATCTTGACACAGAATGAAACAAAAGGCAGCCAACATCCAAAGAAGAGCTTTGGATGTCCTTCAAGAAGCCTGGAGAACTATTCCTGAAGACTACTTAAAGGAATTACTAGAAAGCTTGCCTAAAAGAGTTCAGGCTGTGTTGAAGAACTGGGGGGGTCTTTTTCAGAGGAAAGTGGAACTGAGTACCAGGGCCACACTGGTTGAAGGGTCCCTTGCAAGGCTGGAATGAAAAGTTTGCTTTTGTTTGCATTTTTTTTTTTTTTTGTTTGTTTGTTTTAAGTAATTAGTGTCATACTTAAATTGCCAATCAGCTAGGTGACTGAAGTTTGAGTTTAAAAAATTCTGAAGGCTCTTTAATGCCCCTTTCTCCCCTTTCCAAATGTTGCAAAATGGTTTAGTCCATCCCGCACTAGGACTTGCCTTTACAGCACAGCTCAGTTATTCTATCTAGATGAGCTAAAGTGCTGTGAGTTATGTCTTTCCACAAGAAAGCAAAATCGGGGTGTCAAAAAGAAAAAGAAAGAAAGGAGAAGGGGAGAAAGCAGCAACTGAGGGAAGTCAGCTGTTAACAAATTTCTTTCAAAAGAAACGTGAGCAGAGCACAACTAACAGGTTAAGAATGCTTTAGCTATCAGCAGTTGTTAAAGACAGTGAGCCAATTTCAGATGTGACACTATCAAAATGACCCAGCACAACTTAATGCCATGAAACACATGGCTCTTAGTTTCAGAAATAGCCAGAGATTGAAGCAGCAGCAGCAGCTCCCTCTCCAAATGCTCATGGTGTGACACAAGGTGAGCTCATATAGTGGCAACTAAAAGTTATTCCAAGCAATCATTTATATTGATAACAGTTTCAATTGAAAGCTTAGCAACACCAACATCAAGCAGCATTAAGCTTTATTGCATGCTGGACCAGCAGTTCTCAGTGTGCCATGAGGTAAGCAGGGCACATTGAGGAAGCTGATACATTTCAAGCTGATGAAATAGCATTTTGAAATGGCACAATGACACTGCTTCTTAATTTAAAACAACAAAAAAAGAAAAGGCAGTTGTAGGTAGTTGGTTATTTGGTGATGGATCTGTTTATTTAGCTTTTGCTGGCTCTAATGAAACACCGCCAGGCAGCGCACCAACATACCTGTGTAAACTCTCGCAAACGATTTCATGTATTACTAAATCACCCACTATATCCACAAGACCAACTGAGTGCCTTATATGACTATATAACTTTTGTGTTTGATCAAAGGAGTACTAACAGAAAATATGTTATATGTCAGATCATTTCATATATCATTAACCTAATTTAACCTAATGCATTGTAAAATACTGCTATTCAGTCTACTCAACCAAGGTACTGTAATTATAGTGTTACAGTTTCATAAACACAACACAAACTTTCACAATTATCAAGATAATTACATTATTTACAGTTATTATGGTGTGTCTTGACCTCTGATTGGTCTTAGCTCCAAAAAGGTTAAAAACAGTATCAGGCTGTAAGGAGGAGTCTGTCTGTGCAGCAGATAGCGAGCAAGAAGATGTGATAGAAGATGATGTGAATAGTGCAAGGAAAATGAAGGTTGCTCTGAGGGTGATGGTAAGGATGATGAGAGGACAGAGTGTTAGAAAGGTGTTGGAAAACTCAGATTGCCTTTTTAAGCTTTATTATACGGGAATCATAAATATTTATACAACTGAAGAAATAAAAAAAGAAGAAAATAATGCACTCTCAAGCTTGATACTCCAAGCAAAACTCATTTAACCATGAAGTAATTGTAGACTACAGTATATTTACAAACTGTGCAGACTTATGGATGTATGACTGTTTTTTTTATTAAATATTGTATCTGAGCAGTTCATTATTGGCTACCCTAACGACCACTGCAGATTATTGTATACAGTTGTTGGCTAAATTATTTGTTTAAAAAAATCAAAATATGTGTGGGAGATGTGGATGAAGAAAGGAAAGGCGCCCACAGAAACTCCTCATGTATGGAGCCCAGTGTTCTGTGCTACGTAATAAATGTGGTCATACCCGTTAAAACTGTACGAACTCTGTTTATGCCTTATATACTGTATTTCCATTTATGTTTGCACGTTTCAGTAAATCACTGTACTTGTTTCCCGTTTTCCAAGCAAACTATAAAGAAATGAGGGGTGGCTCAAGACTTTTGCACAGCAGTGTATAAAAGGAGTCTGAGATGTGGTAAGAAAAATAAGTGCAATTTCAAAACTGTGTCTCACTTTTTCCACACTCACTGAGTCTACTGTCATTGCATCAATGAAGACACAACCTTCACATGTAGAGTTTTGGTAAGATGGTAGTATTTTACGTCTTTATCATTCAACCAACTTCTCTAGATCGAAACATATTTCTAGACATTTTTACTGTTGTGTAGTAATGCTAGCCTCATCCCAAAAAGAATAGTGAATATTCTTAAAAAACACTAGGTCTAATTAACGACTTCTCTGTAATTTTAACAGTTTGCAGAAGCCTTCCTGCAATCCCTCTATCCACTGGACCCTATGGTGGCCATTTCTGGCCCCTTGGCTGCATGTTTAACACCCCTGGTTTAGGTGAAAATGTAGCTTGCCATTTTGTAACCTTATCGCTCATATGAACTCAGCATAACACCACGCTGGGTAAAATGACCCACTGCAAAGGGCAAAAAGCTTCTCCGCTGTCTTGGTGAGGGCAGTGGTGACTACAGATTATGTGCAGGACAGATTACACTTGGTGGACAGTAAGAGGTGGTTTACTGTCCAAACATGAATCCTAAATCTAAGAGGTTTGTTGCTCAAACTTAACCAAACAAAAATGAAAGTGAATAATTAGTCCTCCTTCACCATCATGCCCCACATTCCCTCCTCCACCTCCTCTATCAGATTTTGTTGTTTCATGATAACCAGGTCATTTCAGTCACATTTTCAAATGAATAATTGATTTAAGCACAAGAAGATAGTTAGCTTGGTGTCTAGGCTCTGAGCTCATCACTCTCCACAAATATGTTACATATGAAGTTGGGAGTAACGAGTGAATATCATTCCCTGGATCCTATAGGTGGATAGGTGGTGGATGGGTTGAAACAGTGGGCAGCAGCACTGACATGTCAGAGGGAAAGATGAGAAATTTTTATCTTAAACAGACCACCAAATTGGGAGGGTGTGTTTGGTATATGATGTGAGGAAAGTGGGTCATGTGTATGACACTGTGCAGCTCAGGTTGCCTGCCTGAACTAGCTAGCAGGCTTCACTCCATTTGTTTACACACCAGCAGTAATTGACTTTCCACTGGCATTGTTTCAGTGAGGCTGGCAGGTCATTTTAATACAGTACCTTTTTGTGTGGTGTAAAGAGGTCCTTTTACATTTTTCTGTAATATCTGGTTGTTATGGATCATCAACACTTAGACTCCAGGCAGTCTGTTTTTCACAGGACTCTATGCAGTCCTGTGAAAAACTAAGTACATCCTTACTGCTTACATAGGAATTAAGAGGGTAAGTAGAAGCTAGGAGCTGCTAATCAAATGCACTTGATTAATTGATCATCAGCAGTTGTGAGCACCTCTATAAAAGCAGAGGTTTTGGCACTTTGCTGGTCATTCAGGTGTGTGTTACCACAATGCAACAATTTTCCCAGGAGTGGATGCCCCAGCAAATCCAAGGTCAGACATTTGCAATGCAAAGGGTAACTGCAAAAAAAAAACCAAGAGCTACATCTCAGACTCTACAGGCCTCAGTTAGCATGTTAAATGTTGAAGTTCATGACAGTACAATTAGAAAAAGACTGAACAAGTGTGGCTTGTTTGGAAGAGTTACAAGAAGAAAGCCTCTTCTCTCTAAAAAGAACATGGCAGCATGGCTTAGGTTGGCAAAGTGGCACCTGAACAAACCACAGGACTTTTGGAACAATGTCCTTTGGACAGACGAGACCAAAGTGGAGATCTTTGGCCATAATGCACAGCGCCAAGTTTGGTGAAAACCCAAGACAGCATTTCAACAAAAAGACCTCATACCAACTGTCAGCACGGTGGTGGAGGGGTGATGATTTGGGCTTGTTTTGCAACCACAGGACCTGGCCACCTTGCACTCATTGAATCGACCACAAACTCCTCTGTACACCAAAGTATTCTAGAGTCAAATGTGAGACCATCTGTCCGACAGCTAAAGCTTGGCCCAAACTGGGTCATGCAATAGGACAATGATCCCAAGCACAGCAGCAAATCTACAACAGAATGGCTGAAAAAGAGAAGAATTAGGGTTTTGCAGCGGTCCAGGCAAAGTCCAGACTTCAGCCTGACTGAAATGCTGTGGCAGGACCTTAAGAGAGCTGTGAATAATTGAATGCTTGCAAACTTCAATGAACTGAAGCAACACTATAAAGAAGAGTGGGCAAAAATTCCTTCACAACAATGTGAGAGACTGATAAAATCATACAGAAAATGATTACTTCAAGTTATTACTGCTAAAGGTGGTTCTACAAGCTACTGAAACATGGGGTGTACTTAGTTTTTCACACACTGTTTCTGCATTTTGGTTTAGTTTTTGTTGAATAAATAATGACATGGTGTAATATGTGCTGTTGTTCATCTGAGACTGTATTTACCTAATTTTAAGACCTGCTAAGGGCCAGATGATGTTTTATTATCTCTTGATATGTAAAACTTTAGGATTGAAAACGGGCGTGATTATATGTGATTATAGAGCATGTAATGTCAAAAACGTGAAAATCTGCTTCAGTAAGAGTAGTAACTGTTATTGTTTTTAGGCTTTCCGTCAGATTTTTGAACCAGATTTGCTCCCATTCATACACAAGAGCATTAGTGAGGTCAAACATCTGTGCTGGGTGATCGGGCCTAGCTTGCAATGTTTCACTTTATCATTTTTTTTAAGATGCATAAGCAAACTTATAGGCGAACAGTGCAGTTCTGGGCATTCTGGCCCAGTGTAACCATTTAAATGTACTGTGCTATTTTATCATTTCTACAAAAATTGCAGATGTAGTACAGACGGGCTGATCTCCCTCTTTGGATTCACTTCCAAATTAGGGCTGAAAGTTGCACGATATACAGCTTGTAAGGTTTTATCAGCATTCCAGGCATATCAGGTGATTATATGGAATTCTTGCAAGTATTTTTTTTTTTTAAGGCAGATATTCTGCAAACAGCCTCTCAGAAGCTTCCCTCCTGTCCTGGCTGAACCGTGTGTGCAGGGAGAGCTGTGTAGCTTCAAACTCAGCACACTGCTGTTAGGAGCAAAGGAAAACCGCCTGAGTCTGTGTAATTGCTTCGCTGAGTGTTATGTAACAGGAGTAGTTTTGTTGCAGATTCAGGATAATTTCAGCAGCAGCAACAGCAGGCTTAAAGCCTCCACGCTGCTGGATTATTCAGTACATTTCATCCAGCGTATTCGCTTACCCTTCTCTTACAGTTGTCGTATTTCTAATATTTCCAATACCACTTGACTAATAGATTTCTTACACTCAATTGTTACTTTTTCCAGTTCATATTGTCAGGGCAGTCGAAATTCAACAATAATGTTGTCAGAATGTGTTTTTTGTTGTTCTTTCTTGGTTTTACACAACACAGAGATTAGGTGTGACACACCTGGACACGTATTTTTATGTACTTTTTTTTGTTTTTCCTGATTTGGCATCATATTTCCAATGAAGGGAAATATGATTCTCAGGCATGCAAAGGATTTTTAGATAGCTTTCACCTTTGTTCCATAAAACAGTATGGGGAAGACCCATACCTGTTCCAGGATGATATTGCCCAAGTGCTCATAGCCCAGGATGAAATGCCAACCAGTAATTTACCGTGTATGTAATGACTCTTTTGATAGTATTAGATTCCACTAACAGTGAACTTAGCTGGAGACTCCACACATGTATTTGTATTACACAATAAAATATTACATGGTGGTTAGTAAAGCACAAGAAATGCATTTATGGCACACTGGATCAAAAGACTAGGACCCAGTCCATTTTGCTCCAGTATCCGATCTTAAGAAGGCACATGAAGATCTCCACAACATCACAACTATATGAGGATAATCATGGTGTTAAGTTATGGAGATTCTACTTTGGGGTGCAGTGGTGATGGACAGGCTGGCAGATGCGGTCAGGCAGGAGTCTCCGTGGACTATGATGTTCGCACAAGACATTTTAATCTGTAGTGAGAGCAGGGAGCTGGTGGAAGAGAGCCTGGAGAGGTGGAGGTATGCACTGGAGGAAGGCAGGTGGAAAGTTGAAGATCCAAGAAGTAGAGGTAGCGGAGGTGGATAACTTTAAATACCTGGGGTCAAGCTGGAGGTGACAGAGTTGAAGATGCTAAGATTTTTGGGGGGGAGTGACCAGGATGGACAGGATTAGGAATGAGTATATCAGAGGGACAGCTCAGGTTGAGAGGTTTGGAGACAGATTTAGAGAGGCAAGGTTGAGATGTTTCAGGTTGAGGTTTGGACATGTGCAGAGGAAGGACAGTGGATATATTTGACAAAGGATGTTGAAGATGGAGCTGCCAGCCAGGAGGAAAAGAGGAAGACCACAGAGAAGGTTCATGAATGTAGAGAACGAGGACATGCAGAGGGTTGGTGTAACAGAGGAGGATGCTACGGGATAGGGTGAGATGGAGACAGATGATCCGCTGTGACGAAAGAAGAAGACTTTGCTTTGGGGAATGTTGTAATGATCGCAAAGGAGGAGGACTCAAATGCAGGACACCAGAGGCAGAGACAGTAAAATCCACAGGTCATACATGGGTAGGCATCATAGACTGTATAAAAAAAAAAAAAAAACAGGTAGCCACAGTGATGAACTCAGTGGTTTTGGAGTTTGCATTTTGAACGCTCAGCTTTAGCGTTTTGGGCAGTGCCACGCTAGTTTATTAAGCCAGAAGTGACCACATTTGGATGAGTGAGTGGAATGCTAAGTCCTCAGGTAATGCTGCAAAAAGATTCTGGTTGGAAAAAGATTTCCAGCTGTATAGAAGTCTATGGGAAAACTACCATCAGCTCCCTTGTTCTGTGACCTCAGTAAACACATGATGTCTTTATGGGCTCAATTGCCCAGTTTCCAGTTTCAGGTCATATTGCATACACAGATATTAAATTAATTTAGTAAATTATGGTCACTATTAGAGTCAGAAAGGAGGGCTCTACAGGGTTTGCTCATGAGCTAACAATGTCAGTCATAAGTCATTAGACATTTGCAGTATCTTCAGTTTCACAGTCAGATTCACCTTTTCCTCGTCACATCTGATTTTTAAAAGACCAAGATGACGATAGCAAATGCTCAACTGTCTGTGGTCACAACAGAATTCAGTCAGATTTGCTGTGTGCTACATTAGCCCTGTTTTTTTTTTTTTTAAACATATTTTTGTTTGCTTTTTAGCAGATAGGCACCATTAAAAGAATGCTGAATTATTTATTAGGAGCTCCTGTTTGCAAAGCACCCACAGATGAACGGCCAGCTGTCACTGGATTACTTTAAAGCTGAATAACACTAAAAATAAAAATGTGACAAATCTCAAGCAAGTTCTGAACTGACAAGGAACAAACTTTTATCCAGTAGGATTTATGGATGTTTATCCACAATGGACATCAGAGGTAATGATATCTTTGGGGATTGTAAGTTGTAATGAACCTACATGTACCATGTCCCTGAGTTCCAGTTATAGTGAGGTGTGACTTTCAGCCTTTCACCTGAAGTGGCAGCTTTTCCTCATGTCTCTCTAAAGGCATGCTACACAGTGTGAAAACCTCTGGTCTTGACCTTTGTGCATATTTTCTCACTATCTAATTGTTCTGTCTTGGACTGATTGACATGTTTTACGCTGTTTTCTATCTTTATCTCTATCAGAATCAATGTCACTTTAGCTGACAAGCAATATATTTGTTTTGACTTGTGGAAAAAGTAACCAAACAAATCAGGTTTTTGGGAGATATTGAGCAGATTTACTCATGACTGAAAAATGTTACATTTTCCAGATTTTACTTAAGGCAAAATGTATATTTAGCATGAAGTAACAACAGCAAATGAACTGCTTCTCTTCAACACATGAGTTATAGAGAGCAGCTCTAAGGCCAGAGGATGAAGTTCAGGTTCTGTGTATTGATGGGTCACATGGGCCTTATCAGCTGCAGGAAAATATGTGCATTTTAGAGCATTTTTCTATCTTTATCTGTGCAGTAGTTTCAAAAATAAGTCCTTTTATACTGTGAGAAAACTTCGTGGAGGGAAATTTATGACGTATGAGCAGAACAAAACGTGTGTTGTATGAAGGCGGTCAGCTGAAGAGAGCATCATGCCCCCGAATCACTGCAGCACAGTTAGTCAAGGACACATAAAAAGGCAAATTCTAAGAACTCCAGCCCTTTGAAAATGTGATTTCAAACTGTGACTCTGGACTACAAAGGCTTGTGTGTACAGGCAGAGGGGATTACACAGTTTAACGAGGGATAATGTCGGCATAGGACATTCAGATTCAAGATATTTATTATGATGTTTGCTGTCTAGAAAAAAAAAATCTGTTTTATGTGGCTTAATTGTATTAAGGTGACATAAGAAGTGACTATAAAAGTTACCAAGGAAAAGGCGGATCTGGGCATTTATCCATGTTTATGTTCAGAGTTTTGGTCAAACTCTGTTCTGTAGACCCTGCAAAGGAAAACCTTCGTCATAATGTTGTGGTAGGGAACATTATGGAATGTCACCGGGGCGTTCACTGTGATGAGTTGGTGCCAGGTCTTAAGTGTGCTCAGTGAAAAAAGTAGGCACATTTCTTCAGCTATCTATATTCTAAATGCATACAAATCCCACAGGAAATACCCTTTATAAGGCTTTCTAGTACTGAAAAGTGTGTCACACAGAGGAGGCAGCCACACAGACCTAATCCTGTACTGCAACACATCTTGTACATGTCTTGACTAACAGTTCAACAATCCGCCCAGGAGCCTAAAACCCAATCTGACTTCAGTAATAACAAACCACAGTCCACATGACAACCACTGACAGTGAAGAGTACCTTTGGAAAGATATGGTGACAATACTCTGTTCATAGCAACATACCACAACATACAAAGTCCTACACTTTTTATTTAGTTATTTATTTATTTCTGTATGTTAGGTGAACTTCTAAATACTGGAGAATTCCCACTTCCGGTTTCATGAGGAACACGCAGGAGATATTCCAGAATCAGTGGATCCGTACAGAGCAGCTCTGTAGGAGTTCATCATGTTTTGGATAGAAGGGATATAGTTGATATATATAGTTACATATTTAGAGTTTATACTTTTTTTTACTGTAGGTTTTTATTATAGTAAAATAAGTTTCTGTATTACTATTAGGGACTTCACAGCACCACAAGCCACTTTACAGCAGTTTTTGTTGTGGTATAACTACGCTTCAAACATTTAGTTATCGTTTATAAAAGAGCGTCATCACGGGAGTCATAAATTCTTAACCAACCAATCCAAAGCTGCTTCACTGTAAGAAAAACTGGAATGGCATGAATGTTTTTATTTTTTATTTAAACTCAGATATATATCAATATCTATTCATTGAGGACTAACTCTGAAGCACCTTCCGCTGAACCCCTGGGTGAAATGCAACCAACTTTCGTACAATGGGATTAATAGGAAGTGGAATGGCTCTCCTCGATCTTGGTGACCTCATCCTTTAAATAGCCAACACATGGATAACCCTAACCCAACAAACTATGTAAACCCTTAAACAAACGGCTATAAAGTTCATCAGTTAAGGTTTTGTCCCAACACATACAGTCATGGGAGAAAGAAAGTATACCCTCTTTCAAATCAAAGGTTTTATGCATCATGACATAATAAATAATCATCTGGTCCTTAGTAGGTCTTAAAATTGGGTGAATACAATCTCAGATAGACAACAACACATATTACACCATGTCATTATTTATTCAACAAAAACTAAACCAAAATGCAGAAGCACTGTGTGAAAAACTAAGTACACCCCATGATTCAGTAGAACCATCTTTAGCAGCAAGAACTTGAAGTAATCGTTTTCTGTATGACTTTATCAGTCTCTCATATCATTGTGGAAAAATGTTGGCCCCCTCTTCTTTACTATGTTGCTTTAGTTCATTGAGGCTTGGAGGTATTTGTTTATGCACAGCTCTCTTAAGGTCCTGCCACAGCATTTCAGTCAGGTTGAGGTCAGGACTTTGATCAGGCCATTGCAACAACTTGATTCTTTTTCTTTTTCTGTTATTCTGTTGTAGATTTGCCTAGGTCCTGTGGCTGCACAACAAGCCTAAATCATTGCCCCTCCACTACCGTGCTTGACAGTTAGTATGAGGTGTTTGTGCTGATGTACAAAGTTTGGCTTTCACAAATGTGGCGCTGTGCATTATGACCAAACATCTCCACTTTGGTCCAAGCGACATTGTTGCAGAAGTCTTGTGGTTTGTTCAGATGCAGCTTCGCAAAGAATAACAACATGCTGCCATGTTCTTTTTAGAGAGGAGGCTTCTCCTGGCAGCCCGTCCAAACAAGCCATACTTGTTCAGTCTTTTTCTAATTGTACTGTCCTGAACTTTAACATTTAACATGCTAACTGAGGCCTGTAGAGTCTGAGATGTAGTTCTTGGGTTTATTTACAATTTCCCTGAGCACTGCACAGTCTGATCTTGGGATGAATTTACTGGGATGTCCACTCCTGGGAAGAATGGCAGCTGTCTTGAATGTTTCCCACTTTCTCACTGCAGAATGGACTTCAAATTGTTTGGAAATGGCCTTATAACCGCCCTGCGACAGACTGGCGACCTGTCCAGGGTGTACCACGCCTCTCACCCTATGACAGCTGGGATAGGCTCCAGCCCCTGCCCGTGACCCTAAATAGGATAAGCGGAAGAAAATGGATGGATGGATGGATGGCCTTATAACCCTTTCCAGATTGATGGGCAGCGACAGTTGCTTCTCTAAGATCATTGCTGATGTCTTTCCTCCTTGGCATTGTATTAACACACACCTGAATGCTCCAGACCAGCAAACTGCCAAAACCTCTACTTTTATAGAGGTGCTCACACCTGCTGATGATTAATTAAGTGAATTTGATTAGCAGCAACTGGCTGCTACTTACCCTTTTAATTCCTATGTAAACAATAAGGGTGTGTTTTATTTTTTCCACACACTGCTTCTGCATTTTGCATGTTTTGCTGTTCATCTGAGGTTGTATATAAGACCTGCTGAGGACCAGAAGATTATTTGTTATGTCCTGATATGCAAAACCTTGAAAGAGGATGTACTTGCTTTTTACCAAGACTGTAACTGTAACTGTTTCTACTAACATGTCTCCACCTGTACATACAGCCAACATTACATGACATTTCATACAGTTTCTGAAAAAATAATCACTTTCTTTTATCCATCCATTCATTTTCCTAATAGCACAGGGTTGCAGCAGGCTGAAGCCTTAGGCTAAATTACAGGCACTGAGTCATCATTACCGCTAGCTGTCCTGTTGTATTTTACACACCTGATAATGGCATGTAGAATGACTAATTGTTTGGCATGAAAAAGAAATAAAGTTAAGATGATAAATGGCAAATGTCCTTGGCCTACAAGACAGTTTCTGAATGATCCAACAGTTTAACACTTCCACACAGACCCCCTGGAGAGCCTCACAAAATTTGAAAGGCAAATTCAAAATACTGCAACAGCTTGAATTTCAGGGACAAGAGGACATTTCCAATCAGCAGGGCTTTGAAAACTTCTAAACTTCTGGAGATGAAAAACGGAAAAGACTTTGATGGCATGGTGTGATGTTGCGTGACATTTTCATAGGCATGTGGACTATTTCAGATAACAGGTTTTGCTCCCATCTGGTCCTAATCCCTCTCTGCATTTCTGTTCCTTTCATTAACCTTTTATGACATATCTCCTAATAAAATTAGTTTTTCCTCAGCTTGTCATTCTTGTCATCCTTGTTTTTCTAGGGCATTTTTGTGCTGATGATGGAGTCAAATCATTAAAAACAAACAAATGGGCAGAAACAGCAGCTGAAACTATGACTCAGCCACTACTACACTAGAAAGCATGAGTTTCCATGTGCCACAACCTGCACAGATAGAATTTCAGCTGGACAACACCCATTGGCTGAAAGTAGGTCAAGTTTAGATTCACGTCATTCTTCGCTGTGGCATTACAGTGGATTGTTTCCACATTGCTCAGATTTACAGTCGAATACAGCAGTTCTAAGAGCCTCATTTTGCCATGTCTGAGAGAAAGACTCACACAGTATGTAAAGTACACGAAAGCACGAGCTTATGCTTGAATATTAACATGTGCCAGTGAGAGGAGAAACTGTACCAATCAGGAATCTGTGTCATTAACACAAAAATTAAGCTGCTTCATTCATAAAAAAAGAGGACACTGGGGATGGGGAACATATTTGCATCCAAATGAGTTTAGTTAAAAGTAACTTTGACTTTAAATATTCTTAAATAAAACAAAAAGTGGATTCAGTTATTTGCTTATATGTTGGTTTCTGCTTTGTTCGTGTTTTTTTTTAAATAAACCACCCAACAAACAAACAAAAAAAGATGTTGTTCATGCACATTTTTATGTGCGGTGTAGTGCTTTTGGTTGGCTTGAAAAAATTTTTTTTTTTTTACAGTAGAGGTGTAAATGCAGCATAACTGAAGGGTTGCAGTCTGTAACAGATTTTAAATACTGGCATAAATCCTCTAATTGCCTTGTGGTTGTAGCAGATACTGGAAAATTACATGAGAGCATCTGAACCATTAGAGCATTTTGTAACAGGCTACAACTTATAACTGACAGTATATACATTTGAAGTGTCTTGGTGGGCAAGCATGGGCAAGCATGAATTACACAATCCGTTGTACAACCCAGTTTTTAGAAAAACTACACAATATTCATTTAAAAATAGCACAAAGACAAGAAATGAAAATGGACCCTTTCATAGGGTGCTAAATGTTTAAGTCTTGGATGGCAGAATATGTTGCTTCAAAACCCACTGTTTAGCATTAATGGGGCCTTCACAGATATATAGGTTACCCATTCTATGTGTACTAATGAACTGCCACACCTCTTTGAACTGCTTCTGAACTGTGTGCTGATAACAAGCCAGATTGTCCTTCTCCATTTCAGCTTGGAGGACACAGTGCCCAGAGAGGGCTGCAGTGTTTCTGAATCTGTTTAATATCTGTATATTTTTGCACGGTAGAGTTTTAATTTACAAGTGTTCGTGAGCCCATGCAGTGATTTCCACTACAGAATTCTGTCTGTTTTTAGTGAGGTGCTACCTGACGACCTGTCCTTTGCTTAAAGAGGTTTCTCCATATTCTCTGAATCTTTTAATGATTGTATGCACTGTGGGTTTAAAAGAAAGTCCAGAATTTGTTGGAATTTTGTTTTAGAAGTATTAATCGTTAAATTGCTGAAGTATTTACCCACACAGTCTTTCAGAGTGAATCCATCCCACCCCCATCTCTGCTGACTCATCATTTCTATGATGCTCTTTTTTATACAGATCATGTTACTGACCTGTTGTGAGATGTTCCACCAGGTGCTTTTTTTGTTTGTTTTGATTTTAGTATTTGAGAATTTTCCCAGTCTTTTCCTCTCCAAATGTTTTTGAAATGTTTTAAAAAAAAAAAAAAAAAAGTCTAAATTTGCAAGT
>VUQI01061887.1:15310-26697 GCA_015106735.1 Paratilapia polleni
CACACCTGGATTGGGGGATTTTCTGCCATTCTTCTGCAAATCCTCTCAAGCTCAGTCAGGTTGGATGGGGACTGTCAGTAGACAGCCATTTTCAGGTCTCTCCAGAGATGTTTGACACGGTTCAAGTCAGGGCTCTGGCTGGGCCACTCTAGGAAATTCACTGAGTTTTTCCTAAGCCACTCCTGTGTTGTCTTTGCTGTGTGCTTGGTGTGATATTTCAGTTTTTTCTTTTTAATACATTTACAAATAAATCCTAAAATTCAGTTTTCAGTTTGTCATTATGGGGTACTGAGTGTAGATTAATGAGAAAAAAATGAATTTAAACAATTAGCAGCATCAGGCTGCAACGTAACAATATTGAAAAAAGTGAAGGGGGTCTGAATACTTTCTGAACCCACTGTATAAATGCATGGGGAGTGAAAAGAGAGGATGAGGGAGAAGAATTCAGTGCATCATGGGAAGCTTGCCAGCCTCCTGAGCCTATCAGCATAACTAAGGGATGTCGAGCCCTAACTATAAGCTTTATGGAAAAGGAAAGTTTGAAGCCTAAGCTTAGAGAGGGTTTCTGTCTCCTGAATCCAGACTGGGAGTAGTTAGTACTCTCGCTGCAGCATTTTGAATATCTAATGGTTTTTGGAGAGGTATTTTGACATGAGACAATGTTTACTACAAACCATTGCATATGTTCACTTCATAAAACTGAATAAGACATTACCAATAACATGCAAACCTTTCATCAAGACAAACTGTGAAGGAAGCTATATTATTAATTAAAAAAACAAACATTTAACACTGTTTGCTCAAATTTTTTAGATAGCCACAAAAACACCATGCTACATAATATCATCTTTTAGCTGTGTCAGTGTTTATACATATAAAGTCTCTCCTGCAGCTATTATGGTTAGTTCTTTCACTCTTTCTTTAAAGCAGAAATACACTATTGTGCAAAAGCCTTGAGCCACCCCTCATTTCTTCGTATTTTGCTTCCAAGGAGCCAATGTAGCTTTAGGTACTTTGTTACTAGCAGCCTGTTACAAAAACACATCATTTGTTCCCATTTCTTTAGTTGAATCTGTGAAAAATCCCAAAGATAACACAGTTTAACAGACAAAATAGTATTTTTGCACCAATGAGGTGATTCCCAAAGAGCTGTTTTCTGAAAACTTGGCATATCTCTGCATGGTGTACTGTGTGTCTGTCAAAAAATTTGAAGAAACTGGACAAGTGGAGGACAAAATAAGAAGCGGCAGGCCTAAAAATCTATCTACAGCAGATGAACGGTATCTGAAAGTCATTTCATTAAGAAATGGGGAAAAGAAATCCAGCAAAGACCTGACACAGGACCTGCGAGATGCATCTGACCCTTCAATTGATCCATCTACTGTTTGCCTCATTAGTGGAAGGGTGGCTGTCAGGAAGCTGTCAGGAAGCTAAACAGGGAGAAAAGGCTCAGATATGGAAAAATTCTACAAGAGCTGGACTGAAAATCAGGTTTTATGGAGTGATGAATCCAAATTTGACACTTTTGGTTCAAAACATCATCAATACGTATATGGTGGTTGGCCAATTAAGATGCATTTTTCAAATATTTCATCTATCAATTTGCAGATGAATTATTTAAAAAATTATCTTTGAGCTCTAAACTCATTACCTACTACAATATCCACGCTATATACCCCCTATACCACAATATGACTGTTAAAGGCCCAGGGTTCAAGCTTGTGGAGCAGAGACTTCAAACCTGGATCACATTAAAGCAAATCTTTTATTTCACATCACAACCACGACATAATGAACTTAAATAATATGAATGAAAAGATGTAACATAACACAAACTTTGGCATGAACACAAAATGGCACATGAACGTCAGTACTATATCATTTAGTATATTTATATAAATTACAGTGATGGCTGACTTTATGTGATAAAGCACATTCTCCTTATATCCCTGCTCATCATATCTTTGGGATATCTCACACAGCCCACAAAACATCCAGATACAGCATCAAGCGTCGGTCTTCATTCAGCATCATATAAATATATCTCTACATCTGTGACAATCAAAGTGAAGCCATAAACACAAGTTTTCAAATAAATAAATAATAATATAAAGAATAAAAAATGATGGTACGCACAATAAGGAAATAATGGCAAAAGGAAGATTGAAAAGCAAAAGAAAAATTTTGTGTTAAAAAAAAAAAAAAGAAACAAAGTGAACATATTAAAAATGATAACCCAATAAAACATATATCCGGGCCTGTTTTCCGAAGGTGGTCAGAGTATTGTGTCTTCCTGTATTTGGTTTGTGTTGTAGGTCCTATGAACAGTGGATCATATTATTTGTCTCTTTGGGTCTTAAACATGGAAGAGCTTTGCCCCATACCTTTTCAATAATAAATCGTCTTCATCAGGATAGTTCATTTGTCACAATGTTACTTTTTACAATGACATTTATATCAGTTTATGAGCATGAGTGATTTCCAACTCACAGATTTGCTCCTTCCCTCACTGTACAAAAAGAAAGAGGAGCAACAAGTGCTAATATGTTTCCTTCCCTGTTTGAACATCCATTTATCACTGTTCATCTCAGCCCTGCTTCATCCCTCCACATAAACTCCTGACGCTCCCCTCTGGACAGGCTGCTCTCCACAGGGTTGTGCCTGTACCCGGGTCTGCCGTCCGGACAGAGGGAGAGGCTGAGGCGAGCCGTGCTGTTGCTGATCTTGAAGAGGCCATTGGGGCCAAGGAAGGCGTCTCTTTCGCTGCCTCCCAGGTTGTTGACTGTCTCCAAGTCGTTATAAACTGCAATGTCGCTCAGCTGCTTCCTTCCCTGCATTCTCCTCCTCCTCCTCAAGAAGAGGATGCCTGCAACCAGAACCAGCACCAGGATAGCCAGAGCGCAGGAGAGGGTGAGGGTGGTAGAGGAGGGTTGGGAAGTTTGGCGCAAAGCTGGCTTGAAACTGGGCTGAAGCGTAAACTCACAGCTGGGACCCATAAAGCCCTTAGGGCATTGGCACACTGGTCCAGTGAAGTGGGTGAAACAAGTGCCACCGTTCTGGCACGGACGAGCACCGCAGGCATCCGAGCGCACACTGCAGTTCTTGCCAGTGTATCCCAGGGTGCAGGAGCAGGTGTAGTCATTTACACCATCTTGGCAGGTTCCAGCATTCTGGCAGGGACTTGAGACGCAGTCATCAATGTTGACCTGGCAGTTGGCACCTGTGAAGCCTGCCTGACAGCGGCACAAGATGCTCTGGCCGAGGTCCAGACACTCACCACCTGCAGAAGAGAGAAACACTCTGTTCAGCATCCATTAAATCAGAAGGTGGCCAGTCATTTAAAGGAGGAGTGTTAATTGGATTATATTTGCTACAAGTGCATTCATGCAGAAGTGCTGAGAGTAACACCTCACCACTGAAAAAGAGCCAAGACTGGCTGATTTGTACTTCAGCCACAAGATGTCACCAGAGGAGAGGCCTCCCCTGCTCACTCACCATTTAGACAGGGCCTGTTGCTGCAGCGGTCTAGCTTCTTCTCACAGTTGGAGCCGGTGTAGCTGGGAGGGCAGCGGCAGGTGTAGCCTCCAGTCATCGTCTCCACACAGGTGCCACCGTTGAAGCAAGGTCCGTCTGCACACGTCATGGCGATGATCTCACAGTTCTTACCATAGAATCCCTGAGGGCAGGTACAGGAATAGTCATTCTCCAGATCCTGTGGGAGGAAGGAAAAGCTTGAGCTTAAGAAGGAAAGATCTGGAAAACAGGATTGTAAGCAGCCAATCTATTTCTCTGTCAAAAACTCTGTTTAGTATGCATTATGTAAAATCTTGTGTAGACCAGCAGAGGGCCATCAGTTCTACTCCCTCAAGTGAAATGGCTTTTTATTGAAACTTGTCTTTGCCTTTTTTGTCTCAATACAATTTATAGTCCCTGTTTACAATATATTGCTGTACTTAGGCTGTTTTATCCATCTGTTCTTATCTCCTGCTGTTGCAAAACTTAAATTTCCCTTTTTGGAATCAGTTAAGTCTATCTAATGTTGTCTTATATTGTTCTTAGTGCACCTTTAAAATGAACAGAATCAGTCTGATTGTTCACTCACATTGCAGCTGCCTCCATTCTTGCAGGGGTTGCTGTCACACTCGTTGGTTTCCAGCTCGCAGTTAGTGCCTCCGAAGCCAGGCCGGCAGTTGCAGGTGTAGCTGCCCTGACCCGTGTTGGTGCAGGTTGCGCCGTTGGCGCAGGGCTTGTGGTTGGTGCAATAGTTCAGGTCCTGGTCACAGAAGAGGCCCCCCCAGCCCTCCTGGCAGTTACACTGCCACGGCTGGCTGCACGTCCCGTGGAGGCAGCCTGGGTAGCGGACGCATTCATTGCAGGAGGGGCCCTGCCAGCCCATGCGGCATGTACAGCCCCCTGGGGCCTCGCAGTAGCCGTGTCTCTCACTGCAGTCTGCCGAGCAGATGGCTGGAGAGCAGAGGGAGGGGAGGGTGTTTGATTACAATGGGCACGCCTTCTCATACATCTCACACACACACACACACACACACACACACACACTCTCTCTTTCTCTCTGTCACACACGCCTAGATCACCTTGAAAAATGTGTGTGTCTAACAGGGGCCACAGCACTTTCTCTCATTGTAACAGAACAAAAGGTAGATGGAACACCACACACTGTCTTGCAGAAAAAAAAAACAACGCTACAGGATATCTCCTCAGATAATAGAAATACTTTGTGTGCTCTGAAAAGATCCTTACACAAGGTGTCTGTGCAGGAAATCAAATTGATTTTTTCCATGTCAGATTTGTCAAAACATGGCAGGAGAAAACAGTTTTCTTGCAAATATTGTTTCATGTAATCTTCAGTTTTTGTGATCACCTCCCTAAATTCTTTATATTTCTTTATGGATTGTGTGTTTGTATGGTGTTTTGTCAAAAGTTCACTTCCCTCTGTTTTGCATTATGAAAGAGTGTCAACAACTGAGGCCAGACTACCTTTAGAAAACATACAGGAAAAAAAATTTTTTAATATTATTTTTTTAATGAAATTTTAAACACTTTTCATTTGAATGTTTAATTCTGTTTCATGTTTTCTGTAGTTGTATTTGACATTTTTGATCAGACTTTGTAGTTCCACTTTAAGCTCTCTGTAAGTTTGTTCTGAAAGGTGTTATACTATATAAATAGGTGAACTAACTTAGGTAGAGATATGACATATTTGTTAGACAGTACGGTAAAGCCACCACAAAAGGATATGGCAAATTCATCAATAATATACACTTACGCTCAGAGCAGTAGTTTCCCTTCCAGCCCTCCAGGCAGATGCGGTTGCCCTCCTCGTCGCAGGTGTAGTGGCCCAGCGTGTCATCCCTCGGCCTGCAATAGTCAGCGCAGCCGTCTCCAAAGTAGTACTCGTCGCAGAAGACGTGGTAGGAGTACCGCAACTCGCTCTGCTCGCCAAAGTGCACGTCCTGGGACCAGTCTTCCCCGATGGAAAGTCTCCTCCTGGTCGCCAGACGGCTCACGAGGTTGTTCTGGTTGTCTGCAGAGGTAAAGAAAGTTGTAAAACAAATAGTCTTTCGCAAGACATGTTGTTTTGGCTCCACACTGGGTCCAATTATTTACAACAACCTACCGGTATATTCAGTGGGAGATTCAGCGTTCCAGGCTTCAATAATCAACGAAAATGTTCCCTAAAAACAGAAAAAACACGCATCAGTGTTTGGCAAGTGCAGAGATGTGTAGCTACACAGATCTTTTACGCACTTATGAACTCCAGCAGCGCTATTATTATTTGTGTAACTGATTTGTTTCATTTACCGGCCACTTAAAGTGGAAAGGCACCCTGATGGGAGCGCTGCTGGAGATCGAGGTGTGATCGGCCCTGATGACGTTGGTGTGTCCGGTACCAAAGGTGCAGGGCGGCTCTGCGGAGATCACATCCTCCGGGTGTTTCAGGCAAATTCTGAAAAAAATATGACAGTCCCTGTGTCTTCTGCAGATCCGCTGCGCCGTGTGGAAGGAATGAATCTTCAGCTCAAACACACCAGAGGACAAAACCTGTAATGACAAAAAAATAAAAATAAAAAATCACATCAGATATCTAGTGCGTAAAGACATCTTCGGGATGTTATTTCAGCACGAACGGAAGCCAACTTACTACGTGCAGTAAGGCCAAAGCCAGTAGGTATCTCAGGTGTAGATGTGCCATTTTTTCCTGAAGATTGCTTTCCAATTTTAAGTGGAGCTCCTCATTCACGTGCGTAACAGTAATCCCAGAAAGATAGCTCACTAAAGGATACTCTCACAGCAAAGGGTAAATCTCTCAAAAATGTTTGATCACTCTGAAGTGTGTGATCCTTTCGGTGTCTCCTAAGTCCTCTTGGTAGTCTTCTCCTTCGTCCTGTTATTGGCACTCCTCTTGTTTGGGTTCTGGTGCGTAAACGCGAAGAGCAGTTTTATACCCTCTGATCTGCGTGTCACAGGCAAAGAGGTGGAGCCGTGGCAGACCTCAGGGGAGCAAGCCTTGCATCTAGACACCAGGGACCTGCCTGGGGATTTAGACAACACACATTACATCTGGCCAAAGTTCTTTGGAATATGCATAAGAATCTGGTGCAAGCAGATATGTTTATCATTTCTGCATGATTCTTGATCAGCCAGAAAATGTAAACTGATGCTGATGTTTGGGCTGATTTGTTACAAAGACATAATGAAAGCCAGTTTGATAACAAATGAGCCAACTTTTAATGATGCCCGATGGGTTTTAATGAGCGATTGGAGTTAGTTTTCCTTCAGGACAGATCATTGTAAAATTCAATACATCTCGCCCAAAGGAATACACATTTTTCAGCATTTAGAGTTTTTCATATTTGTCACATGCGTTCTACAGCATTCAAGGCCTCCTGCATTTCATCAGTCATGACTATGGACTCTTTAATCGCCATTTTCCTTGCTGTATATCATTGCTTAGAAAGTGTTTTATACATACACTAAAGATCAGAAGGAAGCAGAGAAGAATAGCATTCAACATTCTAATTGCTCTGGCGCGTGTGAGGTGACAAAGAATGGGCAGGTCCCAGATAAGAGCATATTGTGTGTGTAGAGGTCATTCAGACCTCCTGTGTTGTGCTCTTGTGTAACAAGAAAGGAGGGTTGGTCGTGTGCGTGTGGGTGCGCGCGCAACGAGGGGGTCCTGGAGGGTTTAGACTATTATATTGCCTTTGTCTGGACCTCATGCGAACAGCTGTATGGTAATCAGCGGCACATGGTCGGCCGTGCGAGGCTCCAAACCCGGAACGGCAGGGTATTGTCTCCTCAAAGCGTCTACTCCCACTGCGCGGGCGTGCACAAACCACTAAACCCCTTACAGATTTAGGAAAAAACTCTGGTCGGTTGTCGGGTCCTGCACCTGTCGCTGGAGGGTAAACACACCTAAACTGTTAGCTACAGAGCAGAGCTGATCCCACCTTTACCACCGACCTTTATTATCTAATTTAGTAGCCTCGAACAATAAGCAGACTCAGAGTTAATGTTAAATGAAGCTGTAGAGAGCCTCAAAATAAAAGAATGATAACTTGACTGTATATTAATATGAATATTTATTTGGAGGCAGTTAACCAGAAGCGAATGGATTTATCCTGTTTGAACTGAGTCACTGCTGCGAAAAAAAAACTGAAACAAACTGAAATAAGAGGTCGACGATTTCATCATGGTAACCGCATAACATTTCAGCTATGTTTATTAATTTCATGTTACAGACATGTGAGTTGGTGTATGTGTGTGGTGACAAGAGCTGGACAGGGGGTGGATACCTATTGATATTAAAATGAGCAAAGGGGACGCGTGCCTGAAGTGCCCCCCTGAATATCCTGGCACGCTCCTCTGCAGAAAAACAAGGACAATACGGAGAGGAAACATCCACATTGTGTCTTGTCAGATTTCTGAGTCGCTTGGCAGCTCTTCAGACTTTTAGATGACAAAGTCCAGAACAGTGGTTCCAAAAGTGGAACCAAGGAGGAAGTCTCCTTTAAAAATGAGGACAACCTTGATTTTGCTATGCCATCTTCCAAAACGAGAGCCATGTATAGACAGTGCAGTGGATAAAAGTGCCACTTTAAATGCAGTCGAGTATATATTTGATTGGATGGTTGTAAAACCGTAAATGTATCCCTTTTAGGTCAAATAAAACCTGAAATCACTTTCATGGCATCCCCCACTGTTTGGACAGCTAATGCAGGAAAGCAAACTGACAACAAAATTTGTTCTTGTGTCTTCTTTAACTTTCCTTCTCTGTTTGAAGTAACAGCTTAACAAACTCATCTTTACTTTACATTTAGGGGTTTGATTTAAAGATGCTTACACACAGCAGCTTTTGATGGGACTGCTTTATCTGCTTTGCTTGTTTTTTCCATTTTCTCCATTATGATTAAAGATGTCTCATTTCTGCAAAATAACAAATTCAATCACGAAGATGCTGGAGCATCAAATTTGAGTTTTGTCTTTTTGAGCTTTTTTGTGAAAGATTAATTCTACTTTCCCCCAGTGTTTATCATTTTTGTAATCTGTGGTTTGTTTAAGGTTGGCATTATGTGCTCTGCTGACATTAACTGCAGTCAGCAGAGCTTTCTTTTAACTGCAAATTTTTGCAATTGTTTGTAGTTAAAATTTTAGATTTATGACTGTTTTTAGTTTTGGGCACCATGACTGTGTTTCCCTCACCTACAAACTATTGTGTATATGGTAATATCTTAAATCAGAGGTGATGAATTCAGTTACACTGAGGGCCACTGAGGGCACCATACAGATTATTAACATGTTTTAATTTAAAAGCATGTCTCATACAGCTCACAACAACTTGTTTAACCAGCCCAAATTTGAAAGCTAAGCAAAGGAAAATAATGAACCTTTAAATTTTGTCCTTGCCTATATTTCTACAAGTTTTATGTTGCCCGATTCTCAGGCTTTAACATGACAACTCAATGTGTGTGTAGCCTTCTGCCATGAATCTGTCTGCACATAAAAATGAGATTTGTCTTTTCTGCCCTATCACTTTGAGATTGGGCTCAGTGTAATGTACTCACATTTACATAAAGCACTTTAGACTATAAGTCACATTTCACCATATATTCATATAGTCCTAGAATCACCAATTAACCTAACATGCATGTCTTTGCACTGTGGAAGGAAACCCACACAGGCACAGGGAGAACACGCAAACTCCACATAGTAAGGCCCCAGCCTGGGTTCAAACCAGGTGTCCTCTTGCTTTGAGGCAACAGTGCTAACCACTCTACCACTGCACCACACTAAAAAGGACATTGTGCTGTAGTTGCATGCCTCTTTTCAGTTTAGCGACTTTCTGAAGCCTCCGTTTGTTGTCTAGGCCCCGTATCACTGCTGATGTTTGGATTCAAACATCAAAATGCCAATGCAAATTCTGTTCTTTGAAACAGAAATTGTCTTGTGATAAATGGATATATGAACTGCTCATAAAAAATAGGCTAGTAAGTCTCCCACCTCAATCAATGTCTGCCTGCAGCATCAACCTTTGGTAGAGCTGTGGAAGTGCACCTGTGTGTTTAGTTTGTTTTGTGTGCATGTTTTTTATCACTATGCAGAGCACAGCTGTGACTGGGTGGGCAAAAATTTATTAAGAACCTAAAGTGATATGTGGAGTGGATTAAAATTTGCAAAGTGCCACATTTGGCCCACGTGTCTTGATTTTGACACGTGTTGTAAATAATTCTTTAATTGCTCTTTTTTATGCCAGCTACATGCACTTGTATTTTAAGTTTAATGAATTTGTCACAAAAAGGCAACACAGTCAGATATCAATGTGACTGTTAGCATTATTGATATTTTTATTCAAATTTCACATTTCACATTGATATTATTGTGAATTTTTTGACCACAATTTTCACTAAGTGAAAATATGACAGCCCTAGATGGGAAAACGATCAAATCCCCACACCTCACACTTCAAAAGGTTTCTACAATATTTCTTCTAGCAAAATGGAAAAAATACATAACCCTGCTTTTGTTGATGCATGTTAGAAGTTACAGACCCTAAGTAATTTAAGATACCATAGCTTCAGTTTTTTGGCTTTGTGTGCATATCATCTGTGTGGTATTATGTTTTGACACTTGTAACTATGAAGCAAAGAGTGTGTGTGCAACACCTGTTCCTGTACATCAGATCACTTGTCCATCCTACAACCCTCATGTCACACAGACATGACCTTTAAATCATCTGCGGTTCCTCTGGGTGAGACAGCCACGTCCATTTTAATGTGTGCACTCTAAGTGTATACGGTATCTCCAGCATCTCTGTGGAGGAGGATGCCTGTGTCTTTGTGTGGGGAGCAGATGGACAGTGCACCCTCACTGCTGTTGTCATCTGTATTACTTGCAGGAGTGTGACATGAGCATGCCACGGGGCATGAGAACCAAAGAAGAGTCATGTCAACCCCCCTCTCTTACAGACCTCCCATTAGTTTGAGTGGCCGGCATCTGCCTCATCTCTGGCCCCACAGCAGCTTGGAGATCCTTTTCCCTAAGGACTCTTGAAGGGGGAGCTGCTGCAAATCTGACCCACGCAGGCCCTCAGGGGAGAAGTCGGCCGGTTGTCGCTTCTGCAGTCCCGGCCTGCTGTCTGACTGCGCAACAATGGGAGGTGTGGAATGGGTGTCTGGTGGGTTGTGATGTTCTGTTTGTGTGTGTGCGCACATGCAGCCTCAAATTTTATGCATGCCATTTGGCTTATTGGTTTATCTCATTAAGATGCTGGATGCACTGCTGGGTACCAGAAAAGCCCTGCCACCTCCCCACTGAGCAAATTTACGGGTTGAGCCGAAGAGGTGTGAGATAGCTGGGGGTGCATTATGAGGCCAATCGCTGGCTTAGAATAATACTGACAGATATACAGTATTTTATAATCCTTACTGCCCCCAGCCACAGGTCATGAAATCAGTGTTTCAAATTCTTTTAGGCCATTTACTTCTCATTTGCTCAGGACATCTGTGCTCACTTTCTTCTTCCTCCAGACAGATGGCATACAGTAACTCAGAGAGAACCACCGTCCTTCCCTGCTCCCTTCCCTGTTCCTTACTGCCACAGCATTTGCTTTTCTCCTTTAGTGCGCTGATCTACAGTTCTTAATATTATTTAAGCCAAGTCAAACTGAACAAAATTATTTACAAAGAAACTGAACATATATACTATATTACCAAAAGTATTCACTCACCCATCCAAATCATTGAATTCAGGTGTTCCAATCACTTCCACGGCCACAGGTGTATAAAATCCAGCACCTAGGCATGCAGACTGCTTCTACAAACATTTGTGAAAGAATGGGTCGCTCTCAGCAACCCAGTGAATTCCAGCGT
>VUQI01061889.1:6529-18718 GCA_015106735.1 Paratilapia polleni
AATTAAAAATATGTGTTTTTTTTTTTTTGTTTGTTTGTTTTTTAAATTGAGACAGGACAGCAGAGAGAAGACATGCAACAAATGGCCTTGGGGTGGACTCGGACCCATCCCCACAGCACATGGGTCGCCTGCCCAACCCAGTGAGCTACACCAGCGTCTGATAGTCACTTTTTAAAGTAGACCTATTCTGTTTTCCCCTATTTTCTGTCATACATGTACTGTTACAGTGGTGCATGTTCATATTAAAGATTGCAAAAAATTTCAAATAATGAGGTCAGCACAAGTAATTCCTGTGAGCCAAGAGCTCAGACTGCTCAATGTGCTCCGTTTCTTATAGTTTTTTCTACTCTTGACTCTTTGTCAAAGAAAGGGGATATCCTTAATATGGTTATCTTAGGCACAGAGTTCTGACTGTGAGCACAGAACCTGATTACAAGGGGCAGCCAATCAGAAGAAAGTTTTCTTGACAAGAGGGGAGCTAAAACAGCTTGTTTCAGACAGTGGATGAACTGTGGGGCTGCATCGAGGCCCAGTATAAGATAAATAAAGATTATTATCAATCATACAAAGCTGCTTAGGTGGAGTTCAAGTATTAAAAATAAGCAGTTCCAAATTAGCATAACAAGTCCATTTAAAAATTCTGTTAAAACTTTGTCTTGAATTCTTGATACGAATGTTAACAATAAAATCAATCATTCTGATTGAAGATTCTGACTAAGGGGACCTGGATTTTACTACATATTATCTCATTTGAGAGACATTTTTTCTTTATTTGTGCTTTTGAGACAGTGAGGCCTCACCTGGTGACATCATCGTCTCCACCCATGGCCCTAGGCAGCGGTGAGTATCTGGGTGTGGTCAGCGGGGCAGGGCTTACAGACTGGCTGCCGCTCATGTAGGGACTTATGTGGTTATCCTGGTGTGGGGAATATGCTGTGGGAACAAATACACAAGATTTTGCATTTAAATGATTGTCATCATACAACTAATTGATTATATTTGCACTGTTAATTTATTATCTAATCATAACAGCTCACAGTGGGTCAAAACTGCTATATGCTGCTATATTACACTCAATACATATACTTCTCAAAAGTTTGGGGTCACTTAAGAAGTGTACTTGATACTTCAAAAACAATGTATTCTATGTATATGTATTTTTTAAATGATATAAATGTACTGCAATACTGCAGATGTGCTGAGAGATGACAGTGTGATATATGCTGTCCGGTAATATGGTAGATTCACAGCAGTGATAAAAGACATGTTCTTTGTTAATATGCTCAGCTGGAGAGATGACAAGTGGCAGTAATCCAGAGAACCAAATTTACCCAGTCTGTTAATCAGACTGTTATATAACAAAATAAAACCTGTCTGAACAGTCTGATCATTATAGAATATGTTCTTAATGTTAACACATAGATTACGAAGGTCCTTAAATTGCTTTTATAAGACTAGAACTATGTGGTATATCAAAATGCATAATGCATGACCTCATCTTGAGGATTTTTTTTTTTTGTGTGCCTTTTCAGTTCTGATCCAGTTAATGTGTTCTCCCAAACTAACTCATGTGACAACATATCATTAATTGAAAACTTCAGGGATGTCATCAGATGTCACTATTAAATATCCGGCATCTTAAGACATACATCTTTTCACTGTGCACTGTGGTTGTTCTTAGTGGTGTTAATACTTAAACATTTAATATGTATTTTTTTAACTAACTGATCTTACAGTTCTCTCTTTTGCATGATCATATTCACATTCATAATCGACATATGGCATAAAAATCAAAAATTAAACTTCAAAGCTCTGCTGTTGAAGCTCTCAAACTATCTCACATCTCCCCTCTCATTTAAATCATGTAATAACAATTCACAATCCAGCACATACTTAACCTTAGATATTCCCAGTGTACGTAATAACCTTGGCAGATTTGGTTTCAAACTGGTCTCAAACTAGAATCCCTCATTCCCTTTGGAGATCTTAGAGCTTTATTAGCTGATTCTTGCAACCATTTTAGAGATTCTCTACTAACAGTTTATTTTGTTGTTTTTTGTCCGCTGATCACATTCTTGTGAATCTTTCTTGTTCTCAGGTCTCTCTTATAAAATGATACATGTATCTCAATGATTAAATAAAGACTTCTATATTTCTCCAGTGGCATTCGGAGTATATTTGGCTGCATTTAAAACACGACAGAGCCTCAGAGCCTCAGTAAAAAGAAGCTTTTTTTCATGTGTGGGAGCAAACAAATTTCAGCTTTGTTCCTTGCTGTTTTCTTTCTTTTTTTTTGTTCGACACCATCTGGCTCTGAAATGCCTCACCATCTTGGTGGCAGTGATGTGTACAACAGTCAGCAGAGCTCTGTTTGACTGCAAGTTGTTTTTGATCTTCTCAAGAATAGTGAGAGTCTACACAGACTGATGAAACTGGGTTTCACAAATGCATGTTATGCAATGGAAATTTTTATTTTATTTTTTTTAAATCACGGTTCGGTCTTGTACTGAGTAGAGAGTTCTTTTTTTGTGTACTCACAATTGGTGACATCGGGCGGAGGGAAGTTGTCGTTGATGAAAAGGGAGGTGTGTTTGGCCACACGGAGGTACACAACATCAGGAGTCGACTTCAGGGCGGCCACTGCCTCCTCGTGAGTTACGTCCTCCAAACAGGAGCCATTTACCTTAAGATAAATGATGACATAAACTGTATTATTATCTACAGACACGAATAGACACACAGCAGACATGAAGACAACACAAATGGTCACTAGAAAGCTACACGAGACTGAAGGAAAATGCAACAGAAATGTTATCATGCAGTTGTAAATTCTTAATTTGAAAATATTTCTGTTAAAAAAAATTCATGTGGTTTTAAAAAAGGGCAAAGAATTTAATATGCGGTGCTGTTAACATCTTTTGTGACATTTAAATTCAATAAAATTAATTCATGGCATGTTATTAGTATGCCATGAATTAATTTTTATTGAATTTTTTATAAAAAAATCTTTTCAAGAAAACTTCTTCTGAATTGCATTTTCATTGTTTTGCAGATGTAGACTGCAGTCTATATATGCGTGTTAGTATGTATGCTGTAATCAGATTCTAGAAGACACAAAAGAAAACAGAGTGGAAAAAAGAAAAAGATGTTTCTTACAGCAACAAGCTTGTCCCCTATTTGTAGCCGTCCGTCTTTGTGTGCTGCCCCTCCCTCAATGATTTTCGTCACATAGATGCCATTGTCGCCTGGGACGTGTTGGTTTCCAACTCCACCTGCTATACTAAATCCTAAACCTGGAAGAATAAGCCAATGGGGTCATATGTTTGAAGATTTTCTTAATGTTAGACACTTCTGGTTTTGATTTTTTTTTGTTGCATTTTCTCATGCTTTTAGCCCTTTTACCAGTTGTAGCAGACTGTTCATTTGATACAGTAGCAAACAGAAACTACTAATTACTGTGTGCCATAACAACAATAACTCCAATATATCTCTGTTGTGTTGGTAGTTTTGTCTCACCTTTGGGGCCTTTGACCAGTTTGATATCCATGATTCTCTCGGTGAGGCTCCTCCTGCGTCGTATACACAGTCTGACCAGACCACCTGCCTCCTTCAGCGCCTCCACAGCCCCGCTGTGGGTCACCTCTCTGACATCTGTGTCATTCACCCGGACTATACAGTCATTCACCCTGCACAGCAACATCAAGAAGTCAACTGACTTGGGGAGAGGATGGAGAGATAAATTGGTAGGATAAACAAATGTTATGGTGCTCACTCTAAAAGCTGAGTGGGAAGAGTGAGTAGCTACTTTCCTTTTGAGAATTAAAGCTGCACTGGGCATAAATCTAGAAATGGGGGGTTGGGGTGGGTGGGGGACACAAACAAACACCAGAAACTGAAAACAGATAGCCCTTGGTTCAATCAGAGATCTGTTGTACATTTCCAAAGATTGTCTGTATCCACTGGCTTTACCAAGGCAGTTACGTTGGGACAGGTAAGGAGGAAACCTGCTGAAGGATTGACATTCGGTTTCTTTCTGTAATAATATAGGCAAGCTCTCATGGTGAAGTATGGTGTAATGCTAGACAGCCAATTTACTGTGACTGGAGATCCTCTCCAAACAGCAACCTCTCACAGTGTTAGTTGAGTTTATTGGCAGTTGGTGAAAGCATTGCTGTCCTACTTCAATAATTCTGTAACAATAACGTTACCTGGTCGATCAATTCCCCACCAATAATGAAGTAAATCTGCTGCCACAGGTGTGATGCTACATGCTTGAATGGTATTGCTTCAGTTTGATCAAGAAAAAGGAAATACAGCTATACATATTACTAGAGGAACAGCAATCCATTTTGCATTGCCAGATTTTGCATACACTTGTGTCAAATGTTCAGACTAAGGTTCTGGTTTGGTTTAGAACTATTAGGGCAACAATTGAGGTTTGGCATGCAGCAGCTCAGTTACAAGTAGCACTGCCTCCACATAATGTAATCAAATGCCTCACATTTAATGAAAACGACTGTGTCTGTGTTAGCACCTGAGTCGTCCATTCTGGGCTGCAGCTCCTCCAGGTATAATCTTGGTGATGAAGATTGAGGGGTCATCTCCGATGTGGGGGTTATCAGTCCCTCCAGCGATACTGAAACCGAGGCCTGAATTACCCTACACATACACACAGACACAGAGTGTGTTTTAATGGTGGAAAAAAAGAGCGTATCTGAGCACTGATACTGGTTGTAAAAGATTACTGTGTGGTATGATATTGAGCATAATGTTAGCTCAGGCAGGCCATGAAGTCAAGCTCAGCTGCAATCCTGGCAGATCAGGTGATCTAAAAGCATCAACATCAGCTGATTGCTCAGCCCTTCTACACACCCAACTGGCAAATCTCATATATGGCATAGTATTTAAGCTGCTTCAGCCTGCCCACAGTTTCTGTGGATCTGCAAGCTGCTTTGCAACCTTCCACCTCAGCTTTGTCTGACTTAATCAGTGCTTGCTCTGTTCTGTGCCGTGGTCTTGCTGCTGTTCTCCCCACCACTGGATTTCTATGTATGCACATGGACAGCCGAGGAGGTCCCAGAACAATTCAGTTCAATTCAGTTTTATTTATATAGCGCCAAATCACAACAACAGTCGTCTCAAGGCTGTTGATATTGTGGGGTAAAGACCCTACAGTATTAGAGAGAAAATCCCAGCAGTCAGACGACCCCCTGTGAGCAAGCACTTGGCAACAGTGGGAAGGAAAAACTCCCTTTTAACAGGAAGAAACCTCTGGCAGAACCAGGCTCAGGGAGAGGCAGCCATCTGCTGTGAACAGTTGGGGATGAGAACAGAGCCAAAGGATTAGAATGTTTTGTTATTGAAACCTCACACATTGTTACAACACCACACTACATACATCCAATATACACAGTGTTTATTATTTCTCCATATTTCACCAAGAAACATCTTATATCCACTCTGTTATTCATTCCCAGGCTACATATAACAAAATATATAATAAATGAATGAAGTGGCAAAGACAAACAAACCCAGCAATGTCTAGAACTGTTTTGATTCTGTATGAAGTGACAATATAGATCAATGAAGAACTCTGTCTATTTCAGTGTCATGTAATCTGACACAGGACAGAATACCAACTGGTCCTAGTGCTATAGCCAAGTTTTTTAAAAAGTTGCAGACTAAGAGTTGACCAGAATATATATGAACTATCTCTACAATATGAAAAAAAAACTGTTGCAATTCCAGAAATACCATGGCCACAGAATTATAATTTTAGACCGGTAACACTGACACCATTAGCAATGAAATTATCTAAATGCATAGGGAATTTACAAAGTGAAATATAAAATTTCTTTGACTCCTACTAATTTGCTCACAATGATGTTAGAGGCACTGATGATGCTGCTAACACCACAACACGCTTTATTTTACCTTGAAAATCCAGCAGCTTATGCTGCACTAATGTTTATGGACTTCAGTTCAGCATTTAAAAAAGCTGAAACAGATGGAGCTTAATTTCTATATAATCAGATGGTATCGTACGTTTACCACAGAGAGATGTGAAGCTCAACTCTCTGTGGCATACAGTTTATATGTATTAGAGCTCTTTAACACAGTGTAACCTCCTCTTCTTTTAGAAGAAGTTGTTCAACTAGAGGAAAGTTGTTCAGTGGCGAGAGGGTCTAAACCTAAACTCTGAGATAATTAATTCTAAGATGGGACATTCTGGTTTTTAGTTCCAGAAATGATCACATACCACATGTTAGTTCAGTCAACTCTGAGTATGTCATGCATGAGTTAAGCACGTGCATGGGCAGTAAAAAAAATGCCATCATCAATGAAACTCTGATACCAGGATTCACCATGGTAACAGGTAAACAATGAGCAGAGCCTCCATTTTAATTCCATGTTCAGTAGATGATGGATTGATTATAAAAGCACTGCTATTAAACATAAAAAAATAATTAACTACTAACTGGGATTTCAAATATGTAAAGACATAAACTTCTGGTACAGGTGCAGCACGAGGGGAGGAGTCACAGAGAAACTCAGGGTTTGTTGAAGAAAGCCTACCAGCCTACCAGCCAGCAGGTTAACCTGCTTTCTGGAAGAGCGCCCAAGAAGAAGGTACAGAGAACCAAAACGTTTATTTCTATAAAAAGATTCCTTCATATGAATATTCAGAAATGTACATGTATATTTACAATGTACAATGACCAAATGAAAACAGAAAATTGATTTATACATCTGCTGGCTACACCAGAAGATCTGCCAGAAGAATTTTGCCATTGCCCCAAGAGGCTGTCAGCAGAGTAGCTGATGGGTTCCCAGTTTGCCAAACTGTAAGCTGGACAGGCTTTACTGTAAAATTTCCTTAGTTCCACTATCAATCAAAGTACTGAAGAATAAGAGATGAAGTATAGGCATATCTGTGTGTGTCTCATAAAGAAGACATTAAAGGCTCATTTTTGATCTAGCATAACCTAACCTAACCTAACCTAACCTAACATAATATATGTAAAAACTATAATAGATCACCGCAATGGCGCAGTTGTGCCACTCACTCACGCTCTGTCATTGGGTTCAAAGCTAGTGTAATGTCTGCGCCTGTGTTTGCGTGTACGTCCATGGTGTCTTTAAAGGCGATCCAGTCAAGCAGACAGAACCAGGTCACAGGAGAATAGGGCGAGAGAGAGGGAGGCGCAGAGACAGCCTTAGGCGTGAGAGAAAGGGGAATATAATGAGAAAGAAGGAGGTAGGGGCCAGGCATGGAAAGTGGAGAAGGATGGAAAAGAAATAGAGAGGACAGGGAAAGAGGGCCAGTAGAATCAGACCAATGATCAGGCTAAGTTAAGGAAAAGCAGAACAATGACCTGGAAGTAGAGGAGAAAAATAACTGGGGACAAAGAAAGCTAACACAGGGCAGATGGGTTTTATGACTTAAATCAATGTGTTTTCTCAGCCTTATTGCTTTGGATTTTAAAGGATTTGGGTTTCTTTAGAGCCACAAAACAAGTTAATTCTTTGGTATATTTAGTTTGCTAAAAAAACCCAAAACAAAACAAAACAAACAAAAAAAAAAACGTTGAATCATCATCAGGCTTTATGGCTGAACTATTATAATGTTTTCCCTCTTAAATTTCCTTTTATTTTTGCTGTCTGCACTTCACAGCATGAATGATGTTGTGACTACTGTATGTGTGGTTGAGTCCATATAGAGCGCATGTGGAGGACAAACATGTTGATGGTGTGTTGTATGTTTTTACCCGCTCCAACGTGATTTCCTCATACTCATAGTCTGCTTCTGTTCCATTGACCTGTTTGAAAGACAAAAAAACGGTGAAAATTAAGAGGTGTGGTACAGCAAACCCTTTACTTGGACTTGTTATCCTTTTCCGTATTTTCTGTCACTGTTACAGTGATGGATGGTCATATCAAACATGGCCAATATTTCAAAACATAGGGTCAGTATTTGCAAGTAATTCCTATGAGACAAAAGCTCAGGATTCAGACTGCTCTAAACACCCAGTTTCAGAGAGTGTTTTCTACTCTTGAATCTGTGTGATGACAGTGACAGCCAAGTATCCTTACTATGGTCATCTGAGGCACATAGCTCTGACTTTAAACTTTCTGTTTCTGAGGGGAAAGTAGGCTTAAATGGAGGGTGGTCTTACAGGGAGAGGAGCTAAAATAAATGGCTTGTTTCAGACAGAGGATAAACTGTGGGGCTGCACCAAGGCCCAGTATAAGATAAATAAGGATTATTTTGAACTACTTTTTACTGATTATTTAAAAAGCTACTTTTTAAAATTAAAAATATGGAATTAACAAGCAATAAATGTAAAGCAATAGGTCAGCAATTCTGCTGTAAATTGCCCCCAGTGACTGATATATGATTCCATATTAGATTACAGGATTGTTAATACTCCATCAATGTGAAAGCAGTTTTTCAGGTCAGGCAGTCAGATAAATCAGAGGTTATGAAAAGATTGATGGTTGGAAAGAAAGAAACAAAGTTATCTGGACTTTGTAGTTGCAGTGGTGGTATTCTGCAGTTATGCTGGGATGCAAAGAAGAAACAATGCTTCTTTGGTGGAACCGCTAACAACTTATACATCACGTTAAATGTGACAAAGGCTGCAAGTTTTTGAATGTTGTAAAACCACTGCTATAAAAGAATTTCAATCTCAGTCATGTAAACATTTCCTTGAGGTGAAAGCAAAATATGAAGTAAAATTTTATCAGCCAAAGACAAGCTAAAACTGAATCACAGCTTCTTTTTTTTAACAAAAATGTACATGCTTAGAAGTCACCACATATTAAGAGTAAAAACCTGTTTTCCTGCAATAGACACTAAAGTCCACTAAAGTAAATATGCTATCTATGAACATGCATCAGGAGCTGGAGGAGTTTTACTGTTTATTTCTAATAAAAAATGTGACTTGATTATCTGATCATTAATGCGCTGTCAAGGTAAGACAAACTAACAAATATCAGAACTACATAAATGAAAATTTAGGCATTTGATTATTTATGAATGACGCATGAATCCCATAGATTAGACCCATAATGCGTACTTAACAATGATGCATCTGTGATGTCATATTTAAGAGCATCCCTGATGGCCTGCCCATGGGCCAATCACACAGCTCAGCCTGGACCGCCTGTACTATAAATCACATTAACATCCACATTTTCGGACTGAATGAAAAGAGCACAGAATTAAATCTGATCTGAATATATTTTGAGTCCCACTCAGTTGACACTGGGAGATGAGTGTCTTGTTCCAGATACAGCTGCTGCAGACAAGACAAACACACACAGACGATACACACAAAAACATGGTGGTTGAGTGGCATCCCAGTGGCCCATGTAATCCCCTTGGCTGTAATCTGTGCCTCTGTGCAGCCAGATTAGTTTAGATTTTGAATTTCTGTCATCTCAAACAGAGCCACAATCTTCTATCAGCCACCATGTACAGTGTGACCACTATTTTCTAACACTATTCCAAAGCAGACTGGATGGTGCCTGATTATAGGCAAATTAATTTAATATAAATATGAGGAAAGACTTACTTGGATTGCTTCCAAACCCTTCAAAATTGTTTGGTATTTTTATTGTTAAACACAACCACCTTTATTCAGATAAAGTCATATAGTTATAGGAATACCATAGTTACAGTATATTGCAGCTGGTGCTTTCTATCTAGGCCCAATAAGCAGGTGCATGTTTAAATGCATTTTTCCTATAACAAACTTTTTTTTCCTACATTTTAAACTTCCAAATAACCTTGGCCTTTTAAAGTTTCATAAGCAGTTAACGTTTACTGGGTTTGGGTGCACCATTTCTCTAAAAAAAAAAAAAAACGCAAAACAGCCATCAATATTATCAGTGAACGAATACGTGAAACCTGCAAGTGAACAAATCTTTCACTGCCTGTGTTTAATTTCAGTTTTGGTTCAGCAGGGACTAATTCCACCGTAATTATATAATAAACTTATCTAACGACCACAGATACTGATTTTCTGCGGCAGCTGGCTACCACTAAAACGACATCTGGATCCATCTAATTCTAGACAGAGCATTCAATTTAAAACCAGGATGCTACACACATCCCTGTGCACAATTATTGACTGGAAATATTCAAATTACTGCATATTTCTAGTAGAAGCTCCAAAAAAAGTGATTACAGGGTAAAAATAAAGATATTACATCACTGAAGAAAGGGATTACAATATAGTAAAGAAACAGATTTAATGTGAAGTTACACATTTTTGTACACACCTTTTACAAAAAACTACAGCTAATTTTTTTTTTTTTACTTCTATTGACCGCAGTGATTGCTAATATTGACAACACAGAACAGGTTAAAGGAAGGCAAAAAACTGTGTGATCTGGCCTCGCTATTTCCGCTGCAAACTTCCTCTTCATTGTGTGTCTTAAAGTGCACTATATCATTTCAGCACAAACATTTAAAGTTATACAAGTGTGAGCCAGTGTAAGAAAAGAATGAATTCTTACACAAAACCAAACTGCTGTATAAGAAATGTCTCCTTTATCTGATGCACTCTGAGCCACAACCACTGATAACTAACTCAGCGTCTTTCTTGAAAATGAGTGATTTAACTTTATTTGGCTTTTCTCAGAAAAAAAATAAAACAAAGGCATAATCAACATCAAAAGTGGCAGCCTAGATGTAACAGTACTGGCAGGATGCAGGTGCAAGATAGTGACAATACATTAGAAGCAGTACTCACATATGGGGGGGTGTCGACGCTGTCGGTGTTGACCACCACTGGAGGGGGGTTGGCCTGAAAGAGAGAACATCAGCATTATTAATCACTTTTAATTTCAAGACTATTAAAACAAGGAGCTGCTTCTGAGAACGAAAAGAAATAGAGAGCAGTAATGACGACTTACTCGTCTCATGTTTTGGTACAGCATTTTGAGTACATCTGCTACAGATTACCACCATGGAGCGACAGCATACACCGCATGACATACTGCACAGCCCTTATATTGGACAGTACTAAAGTACTACACTGCAAACCACACTATAGAACAATTTGGTAAAGCTCTGCTATTGTGCCATAAAGTGCTCTTATAATGATTCAGTACTGCACCACAAAGCACCTCTACTGCAACACTTCACTTTTACATTTTAGATTTTATTTCTAACAGTAGAATAGTATAACATTGTACACTGCTGCACATTACTTTACAACGCCATCCTATTGTAGGTCACCAGCATTTAATCTCCTAAATTAAGTCAACTTCCCAGATCCATCTGCTTTGTATAAATCCAGCGACTGCAATCCCCCCTTCTCTCCCATGCGCAGTCTCCAGGCTACAACAAGTGTTTACTCCTCCCTTCTCCTCTGAGAGATTCTACTCTCGGCCTCCTCTTTCACCCCGGTCTTGTTCTAGAGCCCAGGCTTGGACAGATCTGTGCTAGGGTTATGGCAGCTGCAGATAACTGGCATTAGCCTCCATTTCCTGGTTCCTGTGCATAAGCACAGCAAATGACAAATTACACACACAAACACACTTACTAATACCTCCAGTGTGTCTTTTTTGTCATCTTTGCAAGAACATGAACACCCATTTTTTTCATCCCAGTCTATTGGCTCCTGTTCCCTTGTCTACTCTAACTTTCTCTCCAGAAAGTAACTAGTGCTCTGAAGTCCACCTTCAGCAGCAGCTCTAGTCTTCTCAAACACATCAGCGATCAGCATGCCAGTCCATGTAAGAGCTCCACCTCTTGTTCTGTTGCCAAAAAAAAGTTCCCAAACTAACAAGTTAAACAAGCATCAAACAAGCAAGAGAACCAAGCAGACAGGTCTCCCTGACTTCAGAACATGAATGTGCAACAGAGCAGCTACAGCATCTATCTCTCTGCACTAATCTCTACCTCTCATCCACCCTTTTCCATCTCTCTCCATCTCTCTCTGCCACATGTGCAACTGTCAGTCAAGCTGACTGGATGCTTGATCCCACATGGGAACAGAAGGGGGTGGTGTGGGGTGTGGAGGATTATAGGTATGGTGGGAGGAGTGAAGTCTGCCTGCTGAACAACAACACTGAGGAGTAGTGGGTGATGATGTACACAAACCAAAAGCACAGACAGGAATTTAAAAAAGCAAAAAAACAAACAAAAAAAAAAAAACAACAGAAAGAGAACAAAAG
>VUQI01061889.1:18738-29031 GCA_015106735.1 Paratilapia polleni
AATAGTGGAGTAAGGTTCAGACAGAGACAGGGGGAGACTGGAGGCTACAGTACAATTCATGGATAATGAGGCAGTGAGGCCATGCTGACAGGTACAGCTGCTGTCATCTATGTGTGTGAGTGCCTGTATTTATGTCAATGAAGACAAAGAGGAAAACATTTTGGACTTTGTCATTTCATTTAAGGGAGCATTATTTTAATGTTAATGTACACTTTAAGGAAAAAATTGCTGCTGCTGCTTGAGAGACTGAGCATCTCTCAAGCTCAGAGAGCTTTAAATGTCACAGAAAAACACTACAGATCATTTCCAAATAGACACCAGCCCTCTTTGTCTTTTGGCACAGATTTTTTGTCACTGAAAGCTCACATCAATCACATCAACATAAAAAAAAAAAAAAAATCAAGAAAGAAAAAAGAATACGTATTTCTCTTTCTCCAAATTAGGTTTATTTAATGAAAAGAAAGCTTTTTTTTTTTTAAGTACACTGTTACTGCTTCCATAGGAATTAAGTGGGTAAGTAGTAGCCAGGTGCTGCTAATCAATGCACGTGATTAACTGATCATCAGCATGTGTGAGCACCTCTATAAAAGCAGACGTTTTGGCAGTTTACTGGTCTGGAGCATTCATGTGTGTGTTAACACAATGTCACAATCTTCCCAAGAATGGATGCCCCAGCAAATTCACCCCAAGATCAGACCGTGTAGTCCTCAGAGAAACTGCAAAAACCTCAAGAGCTACATCTCAGACTCTACAGGCCTCAGTTAGCATGTTAAATGTTAAAGTTTATGACAGTGCAATTAGAACAAGACTGAACAAGTTTGGCTTGTTTGGAAGGGTTGCCAGGAGAAAGCCTCTTCTCTCTAAAAAGAACATGGCAGCACGGCTTAGGTTTGCAAAGTTGCATCTGAACAAACCACAAGACCTCTGGAACAATGTCCTTTGGACAGACCAGACCAAAGTGGAGATGTTGGGCCATAATGCACAGCACCACATCTGGAGAAATCCAAACACAGCATATCGGCATGAATGCCTCATTACAGCTGTCAAGCATGGTGGTGGAGAGGTGATAATTTGGGCTTGTTTTGCAGCCACAGGACCTGGACACTTTGCAGCCATTGAGTCAACCTTGACCTTCTCTGTATACCAAAGTATTCTAGAGTCAAATGGAAGGCCGTCTGTACGACAGCTAAAGCTGGGCCCAAACTGAATCACAGAACAGGACAATGATCCCAAAGCACAGCAGCAAATCTATAACAGAGTGACTGAAAAAGAAAAGAATCAAGGTGTTGAATCTGTAACTCTCCTAGATTATTTTTTTGTCTCTTGAGGCTTACATAAAAAGCTTACATTCATGTGGAAAAAGAAAGTTTTCACAGGACTCTATGCAGTCCTGTGAAAAACTAGATGAAGCTCTACATTCTAAGCTTTATCTGTTAATAAAAAACATAACCAGTTAATTCTTTACTCTGATACTCTAGAAATGTAGTCAAACAATGAAGGATGCTGACAGAGTAACCTCAGCTGATACTGTAAGCTATTAACACCTAATAACTACAGTCCTGACTTTATTCCACTAGACATGCCAGTCCATTGCGTTGCCTAAACCTTATGTGACTCCCTCACCACTGTAAAAGCGTTGCACAATGCACACATGTGTGCCTTTGTATGTGTGTGTGTGTGTGTGTGTGTGTGTGTGTGTGTGTGTGTACCATTCATAAAGTGACAAATCCAGTCGCTCACTCAGCTGGTGATTCCATTGACACGCCATGTCGGACTGCACGCTTATGTAACATCAATATGTGTGTGTGACTGAGTGTGTGTGGATGGGGTTGTGTTACATGAAAAGGCCAAAAGTACAAATGTGCAAATATAAACAAACAAGAGCTTGGTGCACAAATACACAAACACGCACAACATCCATATCCAGACAGTGTTTTGCTGCCCTGTGCAAGTGATTGTCAGTTGTTACATAATTGGTGTTACACCAGCTGTGTTATCATGGCATTATGGCCTGGATGAGTCCAGCACAGGACAGCTTAGAGAGAGATCCAGACTATCCCAGGTTTGTCTTAACAGACAGAGAGACATACAAGTGATTAAGTCCCTTAGTTGTACTTCTAAATGCTGGAGGAGGTGTGCATGTGTGTGTGCAGACCTTGGGAAATGATTTCCCATTAGTGTAGGGGGCTTTTTTCAGCTTCTAAACCATCAGCATAATTATCAATTAGCAGATGACTCATGATTGGATAAACAGAAATCAAGAATCCTATAACATCTAATGATGCGCAGCAGCAGTTAGTTAAACAATCAATCATTACAGTGCGACACATGCAATCTCATATGCAAGAACATGCAAATGCATACAAAGGCCAAAGTGAAAAAGAAAAAGTCTTAAACCACACTGGGCAGAATGACAAGTGTTGCACAACAGCTGCAATGTTTAAAGACTTTGTTTTTTTTGTTTCTCACACTGTGAGGTGAAGGCAGACGCAAACATTCATACAACACTCCTCTCTTAATTTCACTACCCGTTCTGACTTCCCAACGTGCAATGAAAATCCATTTGAATAATGACTTAATCAGATGGAGCATGACTCCATTCACTCAGAACAACTATGCTAATCATGCTAATCACACTGTCACTACCTGCTAACTCTGATCACTGTGTCCACAATAACTACACCAAGTAACAGGCAGCTCTACTTTTATATTCATTTCCTTTACTATCCTTCACTTTTGTAGAGTTTATATAATACAACACATAGCCTGGATGGCTATGCTCTTTTGATTATATTACTGGGAAGTTCAAAATGACCATCATCACTCTTACACCGCGCTTATCATCATTCAGTGATGTCCCATTGACTGCAGGCTTTATTTTGAAACCTTTCATTTACTCTAAATCTGTTCTCTCTGTATTTCTGAATTACTTTCAGTATCTCTTAGAGAAAAAGAGAGATGAGATATGAATATATTACAATCCATTTGATGGCCCAGAGTGCAGTTTTGTGTGGAAAACATCAGTGAAACACTTGAGGCTTCACTTAAAAGGGCAGTCTGACAAAGATAATGGCAGCAATATTGTAGTGACCTTATACTTCTAAATTGTCCTTACCAGTGTGGTCAGATGTAAGTACAACACTTGGGGATTGCTTTCAGCAGCCAGTGTAGACTTCCCATTACATGGCAATATTGTAGGTTTGAAGGAGGCTGTTGTCACAAATTACATTTCTTCCTTTCTCATTCTCCCATCTTTCCTTTAGGGTCTAATATAGCTAGTCATGTATTGATTCTAGTGGTACTTTGAACATAGTAATCAATGTTATTCTTTCCACACAATTTAAACTCTCCTCAGATGGTATGTCAGTAGAGGACACACTATCCTGTACAAAATCACTGAACGTGTAGTTCTCTACAGCTATGTGATTTTCCTTTTTTTGTAATTTAATGTTTATTGAGGAAAAAAATTGCAATCTTGTGCACCTCTATAAGACAGGTATGTAGTCTTTCATTTGAAGACCTTTATGTTAAATACATTTTGACAAAGCAATATGATCAAAATGGCTTGTAAAACAAAACTTAAAAAAAAAAAATTGGACAGTCATGAAAAGGATGGAAATCCTTGTTTTGGAAATTCTTGTTTGACATATCCTCTTTGAAGCAGTGCCTGTACATAAAGGTGATATACTCAAATACATAATACATATTTTTTAAGATAACAAGTTGAACTACAAGTGGCCCTTCCAATCCTAACAATACAAACAAATCCACTAAGTGGAGAGTACTGAAATGGTCAAAGCTTAGGTCTGAATCCCACTGAAATTTGTGGAAGGATTTGAAACCAACAGCACATACAAGAAAGCCCTCACACTACTAGCTCTGGATACCAAGGGTCTACTTACGTTTACATCTAGTGATATTCTTGTTGAATCAAAGGTTAAATGGCTAATTTTCCTTGAGCCTTTAAAATCAAGTATTTGCTTCTCTTATGAATCTCAAAAAGCCAACAATTTACCTTTTCACGACATTATTTAACGCTAATAATGTGCAAGAGCCTACCGCAAGTATAGCTGCACAAAGTATTGCTGCAAGTTGTGTTCTGTAACAGCATCTCATTTAGTAGAGCTAGATGGGATATAATTTGTCAAATGCACACATGTTGTTCCCTCCTTTGATCAGTAGTTTAATGCTGCCCTTCTTTTGACATACTTTCATCTATAACCTACCTGCAGATGGGCTTGTATTCGTGGAAAGTGGTGTATAAGCGGCACATGCGGGGGTGTCTCCATTGCGTGTGTGGTCCAGATATACGTGTCATTGGGCCATGACCTGCCCCCCGTTTTGCCTTTGCTCTTTATGGGACTCTTTTTCACGCTGTCCCTCAGATTGGGAAACTTCCCTCTACAGCCCCTGTTGGCCAGGTTGGTAGGAAGTGTGCTCCACCCATAACCCTCCAGCCCTGAACACAAGGGGAGTTGTGGCGAGTGAAAAGGATGAATAGAAAGCGACTGGGAAGCATGAGGAAGAGGAGGAGGGCAGTTGTGGTGGTGTTGGTACTGCTGAAACAATGACTGGTGACTGGGGGAATGGAGCTGCTGTTGGTGGTAGATCTGATGAGTCGAATGCGAAGAGAGCAAGTGGTTGGGCGAGGCCGGTGGATGATACTGGTTTTGAGAATGATGCTGCAGCTGATGATGACTCGTTGACAGGTGGAGCAGGTGGTGGTTTGGGGAGTGATGGTGGCCTGGCGATAGGTGAAGCTGGTGGTGGCTTGGCGAGTGCAGCAGGTTGTTTGGTGATTGTGGGGCCAGCTGGCAAGTTGGTGATGGCGGACCTAGCTGATGACTGGAAGATGGTGGCGCTATGTGATAGTAGCTGGGAGAAGGAGAAGGAGAGAGCTGTTTTGGTGGATGGCATTGTTTTGGCTTTGGTGAATGGGGATGGCGCTTCGGTGAGTGTCGCGGTGAAGATTGCAGCTGGTGATTCGCAGTCTGTACTTGCAATAAATTCTGGTGCTTTGAGTGAGAGTGGCTTTTGCCTGACTTGGCCTTCCCTTTGCCAGATTTGCCCTTAGTGGCGCTACTGCTGGGCTTTTTAGGGCTACAACAAAACTCATGGCTATGGAAATAAGTGTTCATACTGACAAAGATTCATAAAAATCACAAAGAAATCCCTTCTGTCCTCTTTGTTTTTATCTCTCGCTTACCACACTGTCTCCTTTACTGAGATGACAAAAGATAGAAGCTCCTCAGAATCACTTCTGTCCGAATAATGTAGGTCATACCTCTCAAGAGCAACCAATTCCTCTCTGCGTCAAGTACAAAGTAGATATTTCAGCCGTTTTTTCTTGTCTATCAATATGCAAAATTTCAAAGCAATCCCTCCTGTTTACACAATGTTACTCTTGTTTCCACTCCCTTATGGATTTGAGCATCAGCATCAGCATCCTCTATTTTTGCAATTTTTATCACTTCTCTTCTCACCTATCTTCACTTTAAAGCACAGTGACCCTCTCACCATCTCTCAGTGGTATGGGATCAGTAGGATGATGAAAGGTTGGTCCCAAAAAGAAGCAACAAAACCACACGGACAAGTTGACCCTCCTTCCAGTCCCGCTCTTTTTCTGTAGATTGTGCTCCAATGGAAGATTTCTCACTCCTGCGATTATGCTCCACTCCAGTGGTCAGTCACTTAGAGCAACTCATATTATCCACCTATAGCGCACTCCAGTTTTGTGTCCCTCAGGTAGTTGACACATTCATATATTCCAAAAAGTAGAGACTGAAAACAGGAACTGAACTCAGATGAGAGTCCTATATAGCATTTCTTTTTCTTTTGAGGTTTGTGCTCATTCTTTCCATCCAGCAGAAACAAGAGTCCGAAAGAGTTGTCATTTTCTTCTTTCTTTCATCGTGTCTTCTTTTTGTTATGATAAACTGACATTAGGCCACATCTCTCAGCCACTCTCATCTTTCTATGCTGCCTCTCTCCCTCAGCATCCACCCCTCTCTATCTCTCTCTCCCCCAACTCTCTCTCTTGCTCTTTCTCTCTCTTTCCCGGACTGGCCAATTAGGGGCTTCCCTGGACTCCTGCACATGACAGCAGCCAGGCATGACTAATCGATAGGCAACCAAGGACAGTGATACAGTGCTTAGAGCTCAGTCACAGTGTATGTGTGTGTACGATGAAGGGAGAGCTGTGATTGGTGGATTGTAGTCGCTTCCATCAACCTTTGTCTTGTTCTTTTAAAGCAACTCAAGGCAGGCCGGGTCAACTGGAATACAGTGTTTGCAAGCGTGTTTTTGTGTGTCTGTATGCGTTGGCCTACTTCCCTGTCTCTTTGTGAATCTTGACGTGCTTGCTTATTATACGTTTCCAGGCTCCAGCATTCACACACACATGCAAAGACAAGGCTCAAGGTATAGCACCGTTTCAGTGATAGCCTGATCCAGTCTGGTAAACAAAAAAACAAATACATGTTTTTTTATTGAGCTATGACAGAAGTTCTGCCTTTGAGCTTTTAGTCTGGGATGTTGTCGTTCGGTTTGGAAACTCAATACATAACCAAGTGAACTGTGTTTTTTATTCTTCTTCTGTGATGATATATACCACAATTTAAATGTATAATTTAAACTTCAAATTTTTATTGATTTATTTCTTGTATATTTAGTTACAGTATGAGTATTGATGCTAACTGTGATATTTGTAAAATTGCACATAAAATAAAATCAGAAGTAATTCAAAGCCAAGTAGTATTGCACCTTAATGCAGAAAGAGATGTTAGGCCTAGTGGATCTTTTGTTTATCAGCTCATCTGGCTGCCTTTTCACTAGGTTTCATATATTAACCTCAGGATATGTACAAGTAATCCCTGTGAGCCAAAAGCTCAGGCTTCAGACTCCTCTGAACACTTGGTTTCAGACAGTTTTTTTCTATACTTGGCTCTGTATGATGTCAGTGAGGGGGTCATCTCAGGGACACAGCTCTGGCTGTGAGCACGGAAGCACTATCTATCTGCTGTTCAAACCTTTTCTTTATGAGGGGCTGGTGAAGATTTGAGCTAAAACAGGTTTTTTCTTACAGTGGATGAACTGAGGAGCTTCACCAAGGGCCAGTGTAATCTAAACAAGGATTCTTTTAAAAGGTGACAGCCCTTGTGTGGAAATGAACAGACTTGATCTCTTTTTTTTCTTCCTGTTATCTTTGTTGCACCCTTTCAGAAGGGACAAATTAGGTCTTTATCAGTTGTTCAACCCTACATCCCAGAAAATGTGTGGGTATGCAAAGCTCTTGAAGAACTTGCATTTTTTTGTAGAAAAAATACTAGTAAATGTATGTGTTTATCTTTGACAACAGTTAGATTTACTTGGTCAGATAACCAGTCCTATGATGAAATTCATGCTATTAATTGATGTGTGTCAACATGTTAAAGTCATTGGTAGCTCCTAAACACAAATCAGTCAATTCCATCTTTATTTAAATTTAAATGGGTACAGAAACACAGCAAAAAATACTGATATCAGTTCAGCATGTGCACAGTAACAAAGAAAAGGCTTATATTTTTCCAGATCAGTTTAAATATAGCTTCTGGCAGCCTACAGCTGGTATTTAGGAAAGAACAGGAGCTGCCATTGGAGCTACAGAAATACACACACACATACACCTATCTGGTTTTAGCTATGAGGCTTATGTCTTTATAATGTCAGCTAATATATACCACTACATGCCCCAAACCAAGCTGATAAGAAAAAGAGAAGCAAATAGAGACAAGGCACATTAAAAAACAGCACCCATGTGGAGAGCACAAAGAGATGGAGAGAGGGTGAGGGTGGAAGAGAGAAAGCCTGTTGTAGTGGCCCAGTGTGTTATGTGTGTGCGCGAGTGTGTGTGTTCCCTGTGTAAAGTACTGCTAGTGCTGCAGGCTAAGCGCTCAGTCAGGAGAGGATGAGCAAGGAGAATAGGCTGTTAGCATCACAGCGCTAAATGAAGCCAGCACTAATATAGTGCTAGAGGGTGGGGTAGGAAGGGGTGGAGGCTGCTGAAACATGAAGATGTAGGGATGGGGTGGAGGGTGCAGATGGGGAAAAGAAACAAGGATGTGAGAACAAGATATCTAAATTGCACAAAGCTGCATGAAAATTAGGCTCAGAGTTACAGAAGAGCTTCAGTTCAAATGTCACATCAGAGAAATATGATCTGTCATCAGGTTCAAGTCCCTGGTATGATTACTCTATCAGTACCAAAGGTGTGACAAACTCGACACTTTATCCTCAGATCTTTTTTATTACAAATCATCTGACTCAGCCTGCCCACAGCATGTCAAGCTCTACTTAGTTTTCTACCCCCACTCTCATTTGACGCGACTATGTGAGATTTTTTTTTTTTTTTTTTTAAAGAAACACATTAGGAAGCATCACAAATCAGTTGATGTGATGCCACTGATTCTGCAAACGGGTCTAATTGTGCAGTCATTTTCTCTTCTGGGTCAGAATGACCCGACTATCCTTTCTACGCCACTTAATCAATGTAATAGACATTAATTAATCTATTACACAGACGTGCGCACACACACACGCTATTGTTTCCAGTCAGCCTGATTCAGAGTGTGGGTCGCTGCTCAAAAAGGTTGAAAATATTGAATTCAGACAATCTTTTCCTATAAAAAGTGAAGCACTGTGCCGCCTCCGTTGTGTTCCTCCATGCTTTACTCCAGTAAAGTTTTTACTCCTCACCTCTAAATACCATAGTGTTTGTACTCAAAAACTGACCACACCAAGAAGCATCAGCAAGGATCAAGTGTTTGACAGCGAAAACAGACATGTGACAGGAAATAACAACTTGGCCAGAGGCTGAGGGGATTTGCAGAACAGACTTCCAAAAACAATGAACATCAATGAATGAACTTTTTTTTTTTTTAATATCTCTACATGGAAACTACACTGTAATCCTGGATGTCACCAGCAGGGGGCCTCAGACTCCACAGACAGATGGAGAACTGAGGGGAGGCTAGAATGCATGCACACAAATATGATGGGTACTGTTCTTTCATCACTGCTGGGGTATTTGTTGAAGTAGTTTGACATTATTACTGTACTGACTTACAGTTTCTGCAGTATTATACAAAGATACTGAAGCTCTGCATCTCAATTAAATCGTGTACTGACTATTAGATCAGTAATCCAAACACACAGGTACAGGGCGTTAAATGCATTCCAATTTATGCCACAAAATGTTGCACTTTGCAGTAAAAAATTAAATAAAATAAAATAAAAATTCAAGCATCTTAAAGCTTCTGTTGTTGAGTGCTTGGTTTCATCTTGGAATCACTTTACCACAATCGAAACTGATGGTACAATGTGAATTTATACATTTCATGAATCTAGATGTTAGGGTAAAGGCTGTAAACTAAATTTCAGTGTAATTATATAGCCTGAAGAATTTAGGAAGTGCACAGTCCAATTAACATCGGCACCAGCTCTAACAACATTTAAAATGCATTTCCTGTTAACAAATGCTTTTACTATTCCTAATATCAAACAACATAACTGAATAATGGCTGCACATGCTCTGACACTATCTGCAAGTGAAGCGTCTAAAAAGACCAACAGAGCTGTGGTCTCCATGGATCCAGTATGTGATCAGGCATGTGAGGTTACAGCCTGAGATCTTCATTATCATATATCACACCAGCAGCCAAACACACACCAGCAGGAAAAATCAGTTTTAATTTACAGAGTCTGCTATGATTAGAGCAGGGATGTGTTTTGGGGTGGAGCTGGAAGGTTATGCTATGGTCTGAAATCAAAAGCTTTTACCATCAAAGATGACTGAAATAATTTTTATTCTTAAAAAAAATAATATTTAAAACTGCACTTAGCTAAATCATGTGCTATAAGTATTCACTCACCCACCCAAATCATTGAATTCAGGTGTTTCAATCACTTCCGTGGCCACAGGTGTATAAAATCCAGCACCTAGGCATGCAGACTGCTTCTACAAACATTTGTGAAAGAATGGGTCGCTCTCAGGAGCTCAGTGAATTCCAGCGTGGTACCGTGATAGGATGCCACCTGTGCAATAAGTCCAGTCGTGAAATTTCCTCACTACTAAATATTCCACAGTCAACTGCTAGTGGTATTATAAAAAAGTGGAAGCGATTGGGAATGACAGCTACAGACCTCCAAACTTCATGTGGCCTTCAGATTAGCTCAAGAACAATGCGTAGAGAGCTTCATGGAATGGGTTTCCATGGCCGAGCAGCTGCATCCAAGCCTTACATCACCAAGCGCAAT
>VUQI01061890.1:2533-17399 GCA_015106735.1 Paratilapia polleni
TTCAGGGACTCCAATTAGCTGAGGTGAAGCCTAGCAGACAGCTAGCAGCTACAGCCACCTGTGTCGCCATCCACCTGTCAGTCAAAGAGGCCACGCCCCTAATAATGCAAACATCAAGCATTAAGGGTATCCAAGTAGAAGAGAAAGTAAACTCTGTACAGTTGTTATGTACAAGCGCCTTGAGGCGACTGTTGTTGTGATTTGGCGCTATATAAATAAAATTGAATTGAATTGAAGGGGGAAATCAAGAAACCAAAAGCATTTTTTGTATCAGGCTGTAAACATGTTTATTTCTGCTGTAAAGTTGGACATTTTAACATGGGAGTCTGTGGGGACTGACTCACTGCTGGAGCCTCTGGTGGACGTTAGACGAACTGCAGCTTTTGCCTTCCTTCCTCAGCCCTGCAGGTTGTTGCTTGGTATTAACTGTCGTCAGTGTCAGTCACGAACAACTGGAATAAAAACTCTGTTTATACTTTTATTTCTGAACTTTTCCTCCTGATGTTTCATCTCACTGATGTCTGGGTCTTATCTTTCTGTCAGGATGTGAGCAGTGCAGCTCCCACAGAGGAACATGTAGCTTCATTCCCATGTAGCATCTCCTTATCTGAACCAGTATCCAGTCTGGACTCCATATCACTGACTGTGAGCACACCTGGACAGGACTGCTCCTTCACTGTGACCTCTCCGAACACAGATGACACTGAGTGTAGAGAAAGAAGAAGAGAAGAGGAGGAGCTGGAGACGAACGAGATCGGCGGCAGGAAGCAAGCAGAAGAGGAGGTGGTGAAGGGGAAGGTGGAGGGGGAAAGTGGAGCAAATTATCTGGGAACTAACCAGCTGGGAGTCAAGACTGGAGGAAAGAAGGACGTGAAGGAGGTTTTCACCTGTGTTTTGGATCACCTGGAGCCTGGGACTGCCTACCAGCTGCAGGTTCAGTCAAAGACAGACAACAAGTCTGCAAACATCACCGTGCACACTAGTAAGTCCCGATCCAGTCCAGATGTACACCCCAGTAAAATATTTAAGGTATTTAAAAAATATGACACAGTTACTCTCGCAGGAATTATCCATATTCCTGACACGCAGTGGCATAATCACTTTGCAATATCAAAGTAATTTATGTTTAACGTGTCTCATTTCTTTTCTGCTGCTGCTTGCAGGGTGACATTAGAGCAGATATGAGGCCGGTAATTTTTATTTTATTTGACAGACTGCTAAACACACCTGTACCAGCTCACAGACTTGAGCCTTGTTCACTGTATTCAGTCTAATATTCTATTGTATTCTGTTTCGTTGTATTGTTTCCATCTCCTTTGCCCTCTCGTCGTTTGAAGTGAACCAACAGGACTCGACCTCCGTGTCTTTGTGTGTCTCAGAGTTAATGTCATGCAGCTTCCCCTCTCTGCAGCTCTGTGATTAGCTACAGGAACCCCTGCCCTGCTGAGAGAGAGTGATAGAGCTGTTAAACTCTGTGTGTGTGTGTGTGTTGTGTCTCCACGCTGGCGGGAGTCCAGAACAGAAGTTGGACCCTCAGTGTGTATTTCCATCGTGGGCAGAGCTCAGGGTTCAGCCATTTCCTGCCTCCATTGTTTCTTTGTTCTGTGGGAAGCACTGGGAAAGGGTGTGAGGGTGTGTAAAAGTGTGTGTTTGTGTTCATGTGTGTGTTGAGTTTGGGGGAAACTGGGTGTTACTGCACCCAGTCGAGTCCCGACAGTAACCTTCTCAGCAATGCAAAACACTTCTACTGTGGTGTTTGTGGTTTCTTATCTTTCGAGGCACGCTGACTGTTACATCCACTGACCTTTAGAGCACCGGGGAATTATTTTTACATCATTTCTCAAGTCTTCAAGCAGCCACCACAAGTATTTGATTGATTGGTTGATTGATTGGTTGATTAATAAACCAAACTATGAACCAGGTGACTGTATCAAGACTCAAACAATTTAGAAAGTTATTAAACAAATTTCAGTATTAAGAAAGCTCAAATAAGCTAAAAATGACAACAGCTGGATGGTTGTGTATGTAAAGTCATCCATCCATCCATTTTCTCCCGCTTATCCTATTCGGGATCGCCAGTGGGGGCTGGAGCCAATCCCAGCTGCCATAGGGTGAGAGGCGGGGTACACCCAGGACAGGTCGCCAGTCTGTCGCAGGGCTTATCTAAAGTCATCTTACTTCAAATTAATATTTAACTAAGTCGACAGGATGGATCATCTTAGACGTTCTCTTGACTGAAGTTTGGTCCATTTTCAGTGTTTTCTTCCTGCCATATGATGGCGTTTGTCTCTGCCCATCAGGGACCCTCAACATGAACTTTTAGTGAGAACAGTTTAACCCTCATCCTCCATCTTCCCTGTACTAATGTGTTGATATTAGCCTAAGCTCTATAGCAAGCCACTAGGTAGGCTAGTGCATCATTCATCATTACATGTCAGCTAGCCCAACTTCACTAACCCTCCAAACGTTGCTGCTATTTAGTTTTTTTATGTCCAAAGCTATAGCAGTACTATACGCTTTAGGTTTTTTATAAATACAGTCAAAACATGGTGTAACTAAACTAGCTAGCTAACTTCAAACATGGCTAAACCTCATAAATCCTGTTTTTCATGGATATCTTGACATTAACCCTTTATTTCCTGTCGGACTGGCAACAGGCCCATTTTACAATTTAATAGCGCGCCCATTTTACAAGGGCTCTGTAAATTACGGTAAAGAGCCCTTGTAAAATGGGCCCGCCACCGGTCCAATGGAAAATAAAGCGTTTGAATTCAGAATAAATAAATAAAGCGTTTGAAAGAGAAACCGTTTGAATTTGTTTTCTAGCAAATTTTTCTGAAAGATGAGAAGATGAACTTTACGAAACTTTATGGTACGTCAGTTGAATTCACGTGGAACGACGGTCCATTCACAGGTAAGAATTGATGCACACAGGGAGCAGAGCCAGAGGGGGGGTGGAGAAGCAGAAACGTCTGGATTTTGGGTGGTAAAGAGTTCAACTTTATTGTAACATCTGGGAGAACAGCCACACCGATTATTTTATTGGAGCTGAAAGAATTTGGGCCACTTTGAACTCTCAGTGGTGCCTCAGTGTTTGTTTGATTTTTGGGAAATGTGAACCTGGAAATGGCTTATGACTTCAGATTTAAGGAGTAGATTCGAATGAGAATGATGAACAAATGCTTAAAGGACTTTAAAGTTTTCTTTGTGTTTTATAGAAACTGTTAAGTGTGATTGTTTGTTTACATAAATTTTGCCACATACAGAAACAGAAAATGGGTCAAATTTAACAAATTATGTTCAGGTTATGAGCAACATCACAGCAACATTTGAAGAAATATAAGCATTTGCTATCTGCAGAGCTCTCTGCTCTCAACTGTGACTGGTGTCAAGGGTTCCTGTGCTTATTTCAGAGTTGGATGGCAACGGAGAAAAACTGAAACATCTAATGTCGGGTTCAGACTATAAAAAAGTTCTGTTTTCATGAATGAGTGCCAATTACAGAGTCAACATCTGACTGAGGACCACACAAGAAAAACAGTTTGTAATCTATCATTTCACAGTCTGTACTCCTTTATAGTTTTTAACCATTAGCAGGGTGGCATTTCTTGACACCGGCTATATCATAAATTCATAGGAAATGGATGAAGGTGCAGTGCCATTGGCTGCACTGGGGGGCCGGGACTACAGGACATTTTACCTGATAAGTGTCAGACCAGGTGATTATTAAGTCCTAAATTCTTCAGACCAATCATATTTTGCTGTCTTTTTCGGGTTTGGCTGTCTTGGGTGAGAAAAGCTTGAGAAAAGGAAGTAAAATGACTGTAGTGCCCTAAAAGAGCCTCGATCTGCACCATCCTCATATGTGCTCTGTTGCAGCATTGGTGATTGTGTAACCTAAGGATGTGTTTAGGCTTGTTTAGCTGGACATTGGAAGAGTTACATGTTGTGTCTCAAACAGTGGGAGTGTTCCTTTAAGGTGAATTATGTGTTTTGAACATGAAGGACAGTCGGACTGCGGGGAGGTTTCAGCAGGAAAAGGATCCATCACCTCCATCCGTGGCCTTGGCATCAAAGTCTCAACACTGTGGGAGTCCTGTTGACACAGTCACACGCTTACAATCACTGCCACTCCCGGTGCTCTTCTGGCAATTCGCCTGTTTGAATTTCCCCCACACTGCCTGATGCTCTGCAGCCTCACAGGGTTCAGTGGGCTTGTGTCACCAGCCACTTCAATCTGAGGTCGAATAAAATTATCAGGATGCAGCTTCTCAAAAAATAAATACCAAGTTTAACAATTTGGCTTTAAAAACAAATAAAATTTAAAAAAAGCTAAATGGACAAGTTACTGTATACTTAATTATGTTGAGTGTGTAGTCAAATAAGTCGCATGAACTTACTATAGTATACTAAAGGATATGACGAAAGATTTGAGGTTAAACATTTAAAAACCCGCGAGTCTTCGCCTTTGATGTTGCAAAAATTGGAAAAAAAAATCAGGTACAAATGATTAAATAAAACAAGCATGCAGGTAAAAAGTACAGATGACTCAAAGTTAATGAACTTTAGAAACAAGTAGGCTATAAATTCAGTTAAATTAACTAATTTAAATCACGGACATTGTCTGCATTTACAATGAAGGAAAAACCCACCATTTTGGGAACAAGCAAGTTTACATCCAAAATCACCTCAGGTTTGGGCAACTGTATTTGTGTGGCACGTTTCACACACAAGGGCGGCTCAAAGTGTTTTAAAAGACTCATTAGATTTCATACAAATATTAAACAACACATCTGAAAGTTAAATTAAACTTTAATGACGTAAGATGAAAAGGGCATTTAAATGGTTAAATCCTGCTGAGTATTTAAGTTGCTCTGTGTGTTGTTGTATCAGAGCCATCAGCAGTGATTGGCCTGGCGGTGACATCCAGGACCTGCAGCAGCCTGAGTCTTTCCTGGCAGGCCGGACCCGGCAGGACGCAACGCTTCAGGCTGCAGCTTTGGGAACAGCCTCAGAGTCCAGATCACTCAGGTATGTCTGTGATGTTTTCTGACTGGTTATCATGTTGTTATTTGTATCAGACTCCTCAAAAAATTAAAAGTCCTGTTAAAATCATTCGTTCACTCTGAGTGCTGCCTCACCTGGAGCCGCTTATTTACAGATCCATATTTTCAATTTTGGACTCCAGTAGAGTAACTTTGCATGATTCACAGTTCAAAATAATCCTCATTTGCCTTATGCCAAGCCTTGGTGCAGCCCCTCACTTCATCTGTCTGAAATAAGCTGTTTTAGCCAACCCTTCTTGTGGTGGGGCTGGTGTGTTCCCCAGATTACCATCCTCTTCTTCGTGTCCTCTTTCATGTCTGCAGGTCTGCTGAAGAACGAGACGTTAGAGAGCACGACAACCCGACATAAACTCATCGGCCTGACGCCAGGCCGACTGTACAATGTTACCGTAGTGACAGAGGGTGGCGAGCTGCAAAACAGTCGGACAATCGAAGCTCAGACAGGTGAGAGGAGAGAGACAGAGAAAAGGGAGAAGAAGGAAATAAGGGGAGAGATAAAAGTGAAATAAGGAATGAATAAATCAAAGAAAACAGGAAACAAATTAGGAAGGAAAGAAACAAATAAGCAAGGAAATGGAAAAAGGAAACAAGGAAAGAAGGGAAGAAAAAGAAATGGAAAACAAGAGAGACAAAAGGGATGAAGGGAAGGAGGAAACGGATTGAAAGTGGGATGAAAAGATTGAAAAGAAAGAATCAGAAGAGGGGAAAGAAAGAGGGAAATAAATTTAAAAAGAAAGGAACTGGAGAAAAAAGGAAGGAGGGAAGGAACTAAAAGAAACTGAGACAGAAGAAAGAAAAAAAGGAACGAGGACAGTGGGAAAAACAGAAACAAGGAAAGGGAAGACGTTCTAAAGGAAGAAAAGGAAATAAAGAAGGAAAAAATAAAACAAGGAAAGAGTGAGACAGTAAAGGAAACAAATTAGGAATGTGTGAAAGGAAATAAAGAAAGAAAGAGGGGAAATAAGGAAATATTATACCTGAGTCTCCTTTCTCTCTAGTGCCCTCTGCTGTTACCAACCTCACCACTGACTACGGCAACAGCACCAGCTTGATGTTGTCGTGGCAACAGCCCGAAGGTGACCTGGATGCGCTCATCGTCATACTCTCATCCAATGGCACGAGCCTCTGGGAGACGACTGTGCCTTGGAACATCACGGAGGTCGCCGTCCATCAGTTGACTCCTGGTTCGGCCTATCAATTCGCAGTGACTTCCAGGAGCGGCACGCTGACAAACCAATCAGAAATCACCTTCAGGACAGGTGAGATGATGAAATGAAACTCTGCTTTTTTTTTTTTTTTGCTCTCCCCCCCTCCCCTCATCCTGTCATCCTGTCTCCAGCTCCAGTTGCAGCGCCCCTCCTCACCTTGTCTCCTTCCTCCTCTGGTGGCCTCTTCCTGGCTTGGTCGCGCCCGGCTGGTTACTGGGAGAACTACAGGGTGTTCCTGTTTGATGGCTCTCAGCAAGTAGTCAACGCCTCTCTGGACCAGGAGGCAGTGAACTTCAGCATTCCTGGGACAGGGCTAATACCAGGGAGGGTGTACAGAACCGTGCTGAGAGTGGAGAGTGGAGGACTGACGGCTGAGAGCAGCTGTGAGGGATCAACAGGTCAGAAACATATCAGAACAAACACAAACTGACTGCAAAGATATACAGCATATTGATTTATGGTAACTCAGAAATTCAGCTTTGAAATTCTGAGGTACCAACTGATCTCACCACTTTAATGTGAGAGCTTAACTGGGCTCCTGTGCTGGAGTGGCAGGGTAACAATATAAGGTTAATAAAAGTTCCTGCACTTCCTTTTGTCTCTGCAGCTCCTGCTCCGGTATTGGACCTCCACATTCGGCACTCTGATGAGACCTCACTCAGCGCTATGTGGAGCCATGCCCCCTTGGGATCACGTGACAGCTACTTCCTCACCATTTACCATGGTAATAACATAGTACAGCCTGGTTGTCTTTTTTTGGTAAACTCTCTGATAGCAGTACTTTTATTTTCTACATTTTGAAATGTGAAATTGACTCTTTTCTAAGTCAAAAGCTAGAAACAGATTATACTTACTGCTGTCTCCTAGGCAACATCACCGTGGCTACCAGGAAGGTGGAGCCTAACATGAGGGAGTGCACGTTCAATGTGCTCACACCTGGGAGACAGTATACCATCACTGTAACAACCAGAAGTGGGAAACTGAACACGTCTGTGTCTGTGGAGGGGAGAACAGGTGTGTGTCTCTGTAATGCCTTGTGGGGACAAAATTGGCCACATGTTGGGGACAGTAAAACAGCAGGTCCCCACGAGGTACTGTAGGAAGGAACACCAATTCAATTGATTTTATTTTAACATGTTAAAACATGAAACTCTTTCTCAAGTAAGTGAACATTAAGTACAATTTCAATAATAATAGTAAAAGTAATATTCTAATTTTATAATTACACTTTCATTTCATGCCACTTTTTGCTCAACATTTCTTAAAGAAAACTTTTCATTAGGTTGCCTTTTTTTTTTTTTACAGTGTTATTATGAAGTTTAAGTGGGATATACAGAAATTTATAATATAATATGAAGTATAAATACTAAATTAGTACTTTGATTTCCAAACTTTTACATGTAACATGAACGTTATAGTTGGAAAACCAAAGCCCAAAAGTATTTCTAAATTTGTAACATTTTTTTTCCAGAAAGTTTACAAACTAGTAGTGCAGCTTATATAGTTTGTAAGTCTGACAGTTGACCTGTTAAAAGGATGACTTTTCAATAATTGGAGTTGCGAGCTGTTTGACAACAAATTTTTGGTCATCATGCAAATGAGCTGTTCTCGCATAAATTAAAAAAAAAGACAGAATATGTTGAATGAATTGGGTAATAATAACATTTATAATAAACAATGACACTAATAATATAACTATTTATATAGTGTCATTCTTACTTTGTTTTTGTTTGTCTTCAGTTCCCATGGCGTTACGTGCCATCACTCTGAGTAACTCTGGAGTCGACAGCCTCCAGGCCTCATGGGAAAAACCACCAGGAGACGTGGACTCGTACACACTGACCCTACTGCAGGGCAGGTCTGTCTTTAGGGAAACTGACACTCGTTTTTATCTGTGTGTGAACACAATACTTGAAATAGAAATCTACAACAGTATTACATGAGGCCACAAGTCTGAGATTGTTCATCTTTCAGCCTTTGTCTTAATGCTGTTACACTTCTGTGTGTGAGACAGGTAAAAGAGAAACTACAGTCATGCAGTCGCTGCTTAACCTGCAACATCCACCTTAAACTCCCTCATTACATGGACTGAACAGAAAGTTAACAATGCATAAACTTTTATTCACGTCAGTGTGAATATTTCCTTCACAGCGTTGTGATCCAGAACTACAGTGTTCCATTTGGCTCTTCTTCTCTGCTGCTGGTTGGTTTGACACCTGGAGTCCTCTACAGGCTGCAGGCCATCACTGTCAGTGGGAAGCTGCAGTCTAAATCCATCAGTCTGGAGGCACGAACAGGTGAGATTTTTATACATTCTTTGTGTCTACAGTTTCGTATGAAAATATATCTAGTAAATTTTGTTAATGGACTTATTTAAGAGGTCACTATTTCCTAACAATTTAATGGTTTAAAGAAAAGGAAGTAGATAATGCAGACTTTAAAAAAAAAAACTGACCTTTCTTAAATTTATATTATTAGTATCCAATTCACCAAACAGGAGATGTTAATATTTTTTAAGAAATCAAGGGAAAAAGAAAACTGAAAATAAAACATAAAAAACTGAAAAAGACCCTAAAGCAATGTTCTAAGAACTAGAGTCATGTAAAAAACAAAGTTTTAATGAGTCTACTCAGTCGTGAAAAAGTGCACCCTTACTGCTTCCACAGGAATTAAAAGGGTCAGTAGCAGCCAGGTTGATAATTAAATGCACTTAATTAATTGATCATCAGCAAGTGTGAGCACCACCTGCTGGTCTGGAGCATTCAGGTGTATGTTAACACAATGCCAAGGAGGAAAGACATCAGCAGTGGTTGCTGTCCATCAATCTGGGAAGAGTTATAAGTCCATTTCCAAATGATCTTATATTTGGTCTGTCATTCTGTGGAAAATACTGTGAAAAGCATCTGTCTGACATCTAAAGCTGGACCCAAACTGGGTCACGCAACAGGACAATGAGCCCAAGCACAGCAGAAAGTCTGCAACAGGATGGCTGAAAAAGAAAAGAATCAATGTGCTGCAATGACCAGTCCAGACCTCAGTCCTATTGAAATGCTGTGGCTGGACCTTAAGATAGTTGTGCATAAATTAATGTCTGCAAATCTCAATGAACTGAAGCAACGTTGTAAAAAAGAGTGGGCCAAAATTCCTCCACGACAATGTGAGAGAGAAGTTACTTCAAGTTATTGCTGCTAAAGGTGGTTCTACAAGCTGCTGTATCATGGGGTGAACTTTCACAAACTGCTTGTGACTTTGGCTGAAATTTTGTTAAATAAAGAAAGACACAGTGTAATATGTTGTGTTGTTGTTCATCTGAATTTTTATTTAAGTAGTTTTAGAACCTGGTAAGGCCACAGCTGTGTTTGTACTCACACACGTCAGTGTGACAGGAAAAAAAAACATGCTAACAAAAAGGCACCAGTGACTGCAACTGTTGTTACCGTTCAGGAAACCAGAAAAATTGTGAAAAGTTCACGACACACAAACACGCAAATGCACAACAGCTTATGTAACACTGTTTGATTGCCGGTCAGTCGGGATCTTATTGTGTGGAGACAATATTCTCAAGTATTCCCATGTGTCGAACAGATTCAGCTTCTGTTAACAGGAAAAACTCAGTGACCCTCTCAACCAAACAACAGTCTGAACAGGAATGTCAACAAACAGTTTACAGTAAATGAAAAATGTCCTTAATCAACTGAGCAGTCTCCTGTAAAATGAGACTTACTGGAAATATTGGAATTCAGTCAACATGGTCGTACTACAAGGCATATAAACTCTAAAAGGTTTTGGCTTATAAGTAGTGGTTCTCAGCTTCTGTTATGGTTATAAATTTAATTTTTTTTCCCAAATATCTTCAGGGTATATTCAGAAGAGAGCCATGATTTCTTGCTTATATAGACACTGTTAACTGCATCACAAATATTTTTAACTTCAAATTTCATGAAGTGAACTGTTTTCTTAACTGTAAAAATGTAATAATACATCCTATAAAACAGTTCATAAAAACAATGCAGCCATAGAATATATATAAATAAACAGGTAAGGCAAAAAAACGAGTAAGAAAAATAATGGAAAATACAATAAATCATCCTATAAAAATGAGTGAAAGCTTTTTAGTTTTTGTTTTTCATGGTAAGAAAAGAACCACCCCGACCTTCCAACTCAACAAAGCCAAAAAATCACTTTTTGAACATATTCAATGGTTTTAAACAGAACACAGTAAGAAGTTTCATCATATATGTAACTTTTTTCAGACAAACATTACAATTTTAAGGAGTGATGTCTTTTCTTTGAATGCCAGTGTACTTAGTTCCACTTGTGCTATCATTAGCATAATTATCAAAAACCTTCAAAGTATCAAACTTGTCCAAATCCGTTCACATCCTTTAACTACCGAGAAAAATTTCAGAGGAACTAAAAGGTTCCTTCAGCATGTTTTCTGTGTTTGCACCAAGTTCCAAAATAAATGACTCTGCTGATGCAAAAAGCAGCTGGTTCTTTACATTATTTTTACTTCTAAGAGCACGAAGCAGTGACTACCTTCACATTATGTTAAAGTAGACCTTCTCACTGTGGTTTGGAATCTCAAACTGTAAAAATTCACCCTCATCCACACCAAAAGTAGTGCCGAAGGAAGAAACAAAAATCAGCAGCTTCATACTGCAGGGCTCCAGCTTTTATTTATTGCACAAAATGGGTAAAAAAAAGTTTATAGAACAGTACAGTGTTATTTCTTTTTTATATAGTTTTTATACTGTAATAATTTTGCTTATATAATAACTGGTAAAAAATGGAGCCCTGAAGTGTGCGTGCTGCTGATTGTTTTGCTTTTGGTTTGGAGTCTCAAAAAATTCTTGCTGGATGTCATTAATCTGTGATAAGATTTCTTCTATGGGTCCATTGTTGTTAAAGCACAGAAACAAGAAAACTTGTTTGCAGTTGTGTAATGTTTAAAAAGGTGTGTACACAACATTTAGAGTGTTTTTACAGCATTTTACATACTTATTGAAGGCATCATACTGTGACGTCTCTGCATGTTTCCTTAGAGATGGAGGTTAGAATCAGGTGTGGGTTCAAGTTGTGGTGGTTAAAGTTAGGGGCTTGGGTCCTCACTAAGGTAGTGAGTAAAAGTGTTATGTGATAACATCAGGCGGTTTCTAGAACAATGGCTGGAATGCCAGAAAGAAAGTTTGGAATGTTCCACACACACAAAGACACTCCCAGTGCTCAAAGGTTTCCTCTGGACCATTACCCAACACCACCACCACCACCTAAACCCAATTCTAATCTGAACTCTTAAAAACAAGTCTGGACCCAACGGCCCTTTGAAGGCTCATTTAAAAGCAAAGACCTACTTTGGGACTGGCCTTCAAATGTCCTCACAAAGCCTAAGCCTCATTATTGGTCCTCACACAAATGGTTATACAAGCGAACACATACTTCCTGTTCAGAGTGCTTACTGTATTGTGTTCCCATAGAATGTCCCAGTTATTTTCAGGACACTGTGTATGTGTCTATGCGTATTGTTCTGCTGCTAACCAATCAGCATTTAGACTGTAGAAAAACAGAAGCGAACTCCACCTCAGTCCCCTCAGATAACCTTCTACTGGTCAATAAACGGCATTATTGATGTATACACAATGGTGGTCGATCTGTTATTGAATCGTGTTTTTCTGTTTGGTTCCATGTAAAAGTTTGGGATTCATGTTGTTTTTCCATTTGTATTTTTTAACTTATAATTTATACACTTTTATTTTTTAACTTTGTAATCTTTCCTTACCACTCATGTAAAGAATATTTAATACTACAGTAAAAACTAAATGCAATAATCTTTTACTTTCAGCCCCGGAGTCGGTCTCTGAGATAACTGTTGCAAATGGCGGCAAGTCCGATGCTCTGCAGGTGTCATGGCGTCCTGTGTCAGGAGTCGTGGACAGCTACCTGGTCCGTCTTCAGGATGGGAAGCGAATTATTCACACGTTAGTTGTGTCCCACCCCTCACCACCTGAGTGCTCATTCAGCTCACTGGTGCCTGGACGGCTGTACTCGGTGGTCATAATAGCAAGGAGCGGCAACCTGGAGAACACCACCGCTGTTCAAGCTCGAACACGTAAGAATCCACTTCTTCAGTCTGGACATCTTTTGTTTACACTTTTGTGTATTTTTAATTTACATTTCTTACATTTTTAATTACATTTCAGCCATTTTTGCTTGTATTAAAGTGAAACATCTCTGTTGCTTTGGATTTTGTTCCATTTTGTTTCTGTCTTGCAGAACCTGCCACTGTGCAAAATCCAACAGCTGTTCACTCTGCAAGAGACGACTTCCTCAAGGTGCGTCTGTGTAACAGGAGTAACATTTTGATTACATATGGTGTTGGTACTGCAGTTTTGTATTTACTTAATCTATCCATAACTTATTGTAAAGCTCTCTTAGTGAAATGACAACCTAAGTGATCCTTATGACAGAAAAAGACAACTTTCCAGGATATATGGAACCATTTTAGGTACAGAGTCCAAATACAATACAGTTCTACTTCTGAACCTTTGTCAGCACCTCAGGCTCTGAGCAGCTAAATTACAGATTTGTTTAGAGGATTTAAGAGATGAAAATGTATTAGTATTTTACAAGAAACAAAAGTAGAGTAAACTGAAATTTCTCACTAGTTTAAATTATCTTGTGACCCCTCAAATAATTTGTGGTGGGCAACCATTTCTGTAACCACTTCTGCTATATTGTGCAGAGTTTCTTTATCTATGAGTCTGGATCCAGAGTGCATGGCAGACCATGTGATTTCTTTTTTTCATAATCAGTGACGGAGCCAGACAATTTGTATAGGGGTGGGCAGATGGAGAGGATCACTTTCATTTATTATAAATGTTAGCTTGAGTTAAAGGTCTGACATATGGCTCCAGGTGAGCCTTATTTGACCTTTAAAAATGATAAATGAAATTTCAAAATCAGTTCTACAACTAGCTGGCAACCAGTGTAAGATACTAGAATGTTTTGATATATTCTTGTTTCTTGGTGACTTCTTTTGTACTAGTTGTAATTTTGTTTCTGCAGACATAGAAAAGTGAGTTACAATAATCAAGGCACTGAAAGGAATGATTTGATCTTTGAAATTTTCCTAAGATGATATAAACATACCTGCACAATTGAGTTGACATGAGTAGTAAAGTTTAGTTTGCTGTCAAATACACTTGATATTTCTGCATAAAATACATTTTGAGTTAAATTATAAAAACTTAAACTTAATTTTTGGATGATTTTAAACATACATAACAAAGGAGTCACAGCTAAAATAGATTTGTGTATTATCTCTGTTAAGGCTGAATAAGAAAGCTACTTTTGGCTGCTCCTTTGTCACAAGGTAGCAGCTGAAAGTAGCAGGTAGCTCCGCATATTTGTTTTGGCAGTTTTACACTAGATGCCCTTCCTGGCGCAACCACAAAAGGGTTTTGTGTCTCTGGCGACCTTTTGCTTGCCAAGTGAATATGTGCACGTCTTTTTGGACGGTTTAATTGAAAACAAATCAAGATCCACACAGTTACACAGCTGAAATAGGTTTGGGTATTGTCTGCGTAAAGGCAGAGTAAGCGAGAAAATAAAAAATCAGGTCCCATTAATTTTTGGATGTTGTCAGGACTGTGTAAACAACAGAGAATCTGGTCAATAATGTTTGAGTTGAAGCTATAATAGATCTGGGTGTCATCTGCATAAAGGCAAACACTGATGTTGTGCACTCTTAAAAAAAACACCCCAGTGACAGCACATGTATTAAAAATGAAAATAGGCCAAGTACCAAACCCTGAGGAACCCTACAAAGCAGCTTTGAACCAAAGCACCTCTACTCACCACAACCAGCACACCTTGCCTGGGTGACGGATTAATTCATTAAACATACCAACATGATTAAAATTAGGACTGATGATTGTTTACTGTGTTGTCATTCATGTTCATATTGTGTCGTGCTTTCAGGTATACTGGCGGCATGCGGCTGGAGATCTGGACCGTTACGTGGTTCTGATCCGTTACAACCACAGCGTGCTGCAGAATAAGAGCGTCTCAGCCGGACACAATGAGTGCGTCTTCTCGTCTCTGACACCAGGTAGACTCTACACCGTCACTGTGGAAACCTGGAGTGGAGACTACATCAGCAGCATCTCCACTGATGGACGCACCTGTGAGTCAGAGACAAAGGAAAGAAAAATATAACACATAATAGTATCACTTGTTTTTCATCTGATCAGAATTAATTTTGTCTTTTCAGTTCCTGCAGCTGTACGGAATCTGTTACTAAGCAGTGCAGGAACAGGTGAGCTCAATGTCACCTGGAGCCCTGCCCCTGGAGATGTGGACCACTATGAGGTGTGCTTCAACAAAACTGCACTTTAAAAACATCTAGTACTAAAGTCATTTCTTTTTCCACCAACTGTGCAATCTGAAAGCACTTTTTCTCTTGGGTTTATATAATCAGTATCAGCTATAATTGGTTTTGCACTTTGTAATTCTGATATTATTGAGGGAATTTAACTTATAGTTCTAGTTTTAATACTAGAGTTGTTTTAAGTTTTACCTCTTTCATCAAAT
>VUQI01061892.1:0-17625 GCA_015106735.1 Paratilapia polleni
TTTCTGTCCTTCCTGTGAGGCTCTGAGAGCTGCTCTGAGTGAGCTGCTCTGAGTGAGCTGCTCTGAGAGCTGCTCTGAGTGAGCTGCTCTGAGTGAGCTGCTCTGAGTGAGCTGCTCTGAGAGCTGCTCTGAGTGAGCTGCTCTGAGAGCTGCTCTGAGTGAGCTGCTCTGAGTGAGCTGCTCTGAGAGCTGCTCTGAGAGCTGCTCTGAGAGCTGCTCTGAGTGAGCTGCTCTGAGTGAGCTGCTCTGAGTGAGCTGCTCTGAGAGCTGCTCTGAGAGCTGCTCTGCAGGCTGTCGGACACACTGGGGGTGGGGAAAGCTCTGACCTGCAACTCGGTCACCGTTCAGGCTCTGGCTCGTGGTTTCTGCCTAGAGCACCTACAGCTCACCTATTTGTTAGCGTCTGACACCACCAAAGAAGAAGCAGGGATGCATCTCCCCTGTTTTCTCCTCTCATTTAAACAGGAGGACTTTTATTTTGAAAAGCTGCTGTAATTAAATACAAGAGTTTTTACTCCCACATGTTAATGATGAGCTCATACAGTCATTTATCAATCATTAAAAATAAAGACCACCACAGACACTCACAGTGTTGATGTCAGTCAGCAGCACCTCCTCCTCCTGCTCCTGCTCCTCCTCCTCCTTTGCTAATCAGTCGTTCAGGAAATCAGGCTTCAACATCGCCATGGAGACATAAACAATTCCTGGAAACAGGTGTGAGAGATTTTTCCTGAATGTGCAGAAAGTTTGAAAGAAAATCCTTCTGAAACACGTCCAGGAGGTCACGTGACCAGAAACTGAAGCAGAAAAATGTTTAATATTCACTCGTCTCACTCTCTACCTGTCTGTCCCCCTGTCTCCCTCTCAGCCTGGGGGGTTATCCTCCGTTCCATGAGAGCTTCGGTCATCAGTCGATCACGGATCAGATCATCAGAGGAGAGTTCACCATGGTTCAGTCCAAGTGGAAGAGCGTCTCTGATCAAGGTACCGCCGTCCTGGTCCAGCTCAGCTTTATTCACACAGTTAAACCCCGACAGACGAGCTCAGTGTTCTCATCAGATTTCAGTTTGTGCTTCTCTGAACAAATGAGATGAAACACTGACGATAAATGTTCACTAACATCTGAGAGACTGATGGGACGTGTTACCGTTAGACTGTCACGTGACAGGAAAGCAGCACTTTGATTGGTTACAAACCAGCAGCAGCTAACGAGCAGCTTCCTGATGAGCAGCTCGTTAAAGTTTGTTAAATAATAAAGTTTCAGACATAAAGTCGGGTTTCATCTGTTTGTTGGACGCCATCGTGTTTTTAAGCCGGAGGATAAAAGGCGGAGCTTCCTGTGTTTGGACTCACGTGACCTGTTTGTGTTGCAGCGAAGGACGTGGTGAGGAAGCTGCTGGTCGTCGACCCCACGAAGAGGATGACCATCGAGGAAGCTCTGCAGCACCCCTGGTTACAGGTAACACCTCACCTGACCCTGACCCCCCCCCGTCGGTGGATTTGATTTTTGTGGTGTCTGGACTTCTCCTCATTTTTCACTCACTTATCCAAAATCAGGGCTTTCCTCACGTCTCCAGTCTGCGCCTCCTCGTCTCCTCCGTCCTCCTGCTGGTGACCTGAAATCAGTCTCAGACCTCCAAGGAGGCCTCAGCTCCTAAAAAGCTTTGGGAGGACAGAGGAGAGAGGAGGCTGCCAGAGGAGCTATGATGGAGGATGCTCAGGTGTATCCTCTAGGAGTGTTTTTACCTTCAGGTGTAAAAGAGGCGTGGCCACAGCTGGAACATCCAGACCGTGGAGGGACAGCTCGTGTTTTTTATTTAAGACTTCGTGGCCATCACTGTTTCTGTGTGAGGGATTAAAAGACTGTGATGTCACACTGATCCGTGCTGCGAGTTTCACAGAAACACCTGAGCTCTGTTACACCTGAGATCAAAAGCACAGCAACCTGAGCTCCTCATGATGCAGCAGCTGTCGGAGGTCAGGCTTAACTGTCATCACTTTAAAATAAGGCACCGAGGTGAGGCTGCCTGTTGCCTCGCCTCCTCTGCTCGCATCTGTGGTGGGAGGAGCTAAGACCTGAGGACGTGCAGTTTGAGAATTGAGAACGCCAGCAGGTCCTTTTCCTCTTTAGTGGTTTCCTGCTGGAGGAGCCCGAGGCGCTCCCAGGTCACCGCTCCCCCGAGTTCTGGGTCTCCTCCCAGTTGGGCGCACCTGGAAATCCTCCAGAGGAACACGAGGAATTGTCCTAAAAAAGATGCTCGAAGCACCTCAGAGGCTCCACCCCTCAAAGATGACGGCTGGAAGGTAAATAGAATGTTTCACCTTCTGTTGCGTCTGTAGCACCCGTGACGTCACAACGAGCCGACGTCCTCCTCACGTTCCATTTTACCATCGCTCGTAACCGAGATCCTGAAAAACTGAAGCGACTGTCCTCCAAACCGGAGGGGACAGTCCCGCCTAAAGTCCCACAAAACAAAAACTTCCTGCGTCTGAGATCCGTTCCCTCACCGACGGCACGTCAACGTGAATCACGTCCCAATCCTACTCACAGCTAAAAAGGGAATGTGAGGCTTCGTGTTTTTGGTGTTTAGACGGTTAAACACACAGCTGTTGACCGCAGGCTGAGCTGAGAGCGTGCAGGTGCATTCTGGGAAGTGTAGGCTGCTCACACTGTGACTGTGATGGTTTCAGGATCAGAAGATGTTGGAGACAGCGCACAGGCTCATGTACCCGTCTGCAGAGGGAGGAGGAGATGCTGCTGCTGCCATGGTAACCACACACACAAACACACACACTGTACATTCACTACAACCACCCCGCCCCCTGATCCACTGAGCTCCTCCCCCAGCAGGAGGTGGAGTCAACATCAGGAAGAAACTTGAGGAAACGAGGACGCAACGACGGAGATGGCGAGGAGCAACATCCTGCCAAACGGAGCCAAGCCCCGCCCTCTTCCTCTGTGTAGACAACCAATCAGGTTCTGAGGCCACATCTTTACTACTGAAACTCTGCTGTAAATAAAGTTTTCTAATAAAGTCTTTTATACTTTTCGCTGCGTCTGTTTGGCTTTAATCGGCAAACACGTTGAGCCTGTTGGAGCCTCTAGTGGACGTCAGAGGAACTGCAGCCGCTGCTGCTGCGTGTTTGAGCCCTGCAGGATGACGACTGGGAAGAACACACGTTCACTATCAGCTCATCGTGGACGCCTGCGCTCAGTATCTGAGCTCATTTCTTTCTGATTATTGAATAATTCCTCAAAGGTTAATGTGAGGTCACGCTAACCTTTGACCAGGAAGGTCTCATCACGTCATCCTTTGAGATATCGTCTAGAGGCAACAAATAATGTTGACACGTTAAATTCAGTTCAGTTTAGGATCAAACTCAAAGTCTGAGCTGAAACCAGAAGCTGGTTTTTATTTATTTAACTTTATTTAAGCAGGAAGTCGCACTGAGGTCAGGTCTGTTTAACCAGACAGACTCACAACACACTGTTAATGCAGCAAATACAGTGTAAGATACAAGATATACAACATCATACACAGCAAATACCCACAACACACCCAGCAGCTTCCCACGAGGAACAACCACGATCCTCACGATGCCTGTAAATCCAGCGACGGACAGACGTGTGTCGCACTTTTTTAAACACAGGAACTAGAACAGGGTCGAGGTGGTTCCGCGGTTCTCCCCGGGTTCTCCCACAGTACCCCGCCTCTCAGCCAATGACAGCTGAGGTACGATCCAGCCTCCTGCGACTGGATAAGTGGAGGAAGATGGATGGAGAACACAGACATGTTCGGCGTTGCACTCGTCTCACAGCGAGCCGCACAGAGGCAAATGGTAAATGGACCGGTACTTATGTAGCGCTGTTAAAGCGCTCTATACTACATGTCTCATTCACCCAGTCACACACACATTTATACATTCACGCTCAGATGAGCGCATCAGGGGCAACTTGGGGTTCAGTATCTTGCCCAAGGACACTTTGGCACGCAGACCAGGGTAGCCAGGAATCGAACCAGCAACCGTCCGGTTAGTAGACGGCCTGCTCTACCTCACACGAGGCGAGCGCTGTTAGTCGATGAGGACGGCTCAGGTGGCAGTTTTTCTGCTTTAATCACGTTTGGAAAGACGTGTTGTTGGCGTACTCAGGCTGCTTCTTATTGATCCCAGCAGTTCAGACATGAAGTTCTTGCTGTTACATCATTCCTTGAACAAAAATGTGACTAAAAGATTTTTTGATGTAAATTTCCCAAAAACCTCCTTGTGAAGTTGCAGTTTTTACTTTTTATGGGGTAAATTTACCTTTTTTTTCTGATAAGTTTATTTTTATTCTTGGAATTTTACATTTTCCTTCACGCTGAAGTAAAACATGAGGCCTACCACTCCGTGTTCGTGTGTTACAGCTGTTTATATGTATTTGTATTTTATACCCGAGGCGCCTCATCAGGGTGCAGTTTATTCATCAGCCTGTAGGGGGCGCAGCTCAGTAACAAACACAAAGAAAACCTCAAGTGAGAAAATAAAATCACAGCTTTATTACTTCATGTTTTTGTTACAGACTTGATTTCCTGTTAAAGTGTTTTCAGCTGATTCAGTCGAAAGTTGAACTCAAACATCAGACGACAGAAAATCGATCAAAGTCCACGAGGAAAGATCTCATTGGACAAAAAGGCCGTTCAGCGCAGCGAGGAGCCAGAACGACAGGAAGTCAGATTCAAAGATTATCACCTTCATCCTCCTCACAGACTCTCAGCACCGTCATATAAAAACCTGCTTCCACCAGCCTGGACACCCCCGAGGATACTGCAGGTGTCCACTGGCTCCTCCCCCTCGCGTGATGTCACAGCCTGGCTCGGCGGCGGTCTCTGACAGCGTACAGGACGGCGTGTGCTTTATCGAATGACTCGCCGACTGCCGACTGGACTCGACTCCTCCACCGCTGCAGCTGAGGACGCTCCTTCAGGATGTCTCTGCCCCCGCCCAGAGGCTGCAACGACACACGCATGCTCAGAACCACACTCACCCACCCCTCCCCAGTCAAATCACACACAAGACAGAAGGCTTATCTGAGGGAGGCGGGGCTCGGTCGTCATGAAACTGACCTGCATGAGCTCGCAGACGGCGAGCAAGTCAGCCAGAGTGATGTCATCGCCGCACAGGAAAGGCTGCCGGCGAAGAAACATGGACTCCAGTTTATCCAGCGTGTCGTCGAGCTCAGAGAGAGCCCGATTCAAACGCACCTCGTCCACCGGAGAGCCAGACTGAGCCGGGAGCAGCACCTGAGGCAGGCGGAGACACAAATCAAGCACACCTGAGCTGCAGGACGGTGTCGGGTTACAGCAGCTTTATTACAGTTCATATAACATTCATAAAGAAAAGGAGGGAAGCCTTTCATCTGCTGATGATGACAGAACAGGCACGCCCACAACACAAAAGCCCAAAGCCCCTGATCAGCTGATGATTCAATCAGCTGATCAGGGGCTGCTGTGTGTGCACCACCTGCACAGAGACTTTAACAGTGTGTATCTACCTCCAATTCATGCTGTGTACACGCCTCATAAAGCCTGACACTCACTCGCAGCCTGTATATACCTCCAGTATAAAGACTTTAGCGGCGTGCGGTCGTGTGTTGGTGTGATGCCACGCTGTGTACTCGTCCACTCGGGCTCGTCTCTCTGGTTGCCATGGATACCAGTGCTCCGGGACGTCATACTTGGTGGTCAGGTACTTGAGGATGGCGTCACTGCGGCACAGAGGTGAACAGGATGCAGGTTTCACTTTATCACATCACACAGTCCAATATTTATCCTGAGAGGACGTGAACTCTCCTGCTTCAGAGAAAACACACATTAATCTTTGGCTCTGTGTGTGTGTGTGTACCTCTCTGTGAGGACGAAGCCGCCGTCCACCATGACAGGAACTTTCTGCATGGGGTTCAGCTTGGTGAAGTCTGGAGTCCTGTGCTCTCCTGCAAACATGAGAAATAAGAAGAGAAGCTTAAACCAAAGTCCACTGGAAAGACAGGCAATTTAAAGCTCCCTACAGACTGCTCTTTAATGCTCAGAGAAAAGTCTGAGCAGAAGCTTCATTCAAAACTCCACTGGGAAATCAAGTGGTTTAAGATTCCCTGAACAACATGTTTTGTTTTCAGGGAATCTCTATAAACCAAACTCTAATCATAAAACGATGCATTTTAATGTTTTTTGTCATTAGTGTTATGCAGCTATTTATTTCTAGTCTTTAATTCTGTCTTCAGACATATTCCTTCCAGCAGCAGCAGACTGTAGCTCAGTCAAGAAACATGAAACCTGTCTGAAAATCTGACTTTCAGTGAGTTTAATCGGCGCCGAATGGACCAGAACAGCCTAATAACGCGTTTTATAATACTCACTTTCGTTCTGACAGGTTTTTACTCACACGGCGTTAGAGAGAGCTTTAAACGGTCGAATTTTAAATGGGGTTTGGTTGACGCGGTGAAGCTCGGATGTGGGTCAAAGTTCTCCGGGGCAGAATTCAGCTGAAGCTCCGCAGAGCAGAAAAGTGCGAGTTTAAGCCGCTCTCTGTCCGGGGAGTTCACCGGTTGATCAGCTGGTTAGAGGACTAGTTATCCGCTCGGTTAGTCGGTTAGTTAACCAGCCTGGCGGTCTGTCAGCGTCTCACCTTTCCGCAGGGCCACGGTGCGCACTCTGTGCGGGATTTTGGTGCAGCTGAGCAGGATGTGCACCGCCCGGCAGGGCTGCGACAGAAGGTCCAGGTACACCTCCACCAGCTGGTTCGTTGCCATGGTGACCAAGCCGTTTTTATCCGTTAAACCGGTGCAAGAAACAAAAAGGACGCAACAGCCTCCCGTCTTCCTCTGTGTGTCTGCAGGCTGTCAGCGGCTCCAGCTGCTCCTCTGCGCCCCCTGCAGCCGCACCGAGAACTGCAGCCCATCAGTCCCTCATCATCAGGAAGGTTTCTAACTTCCTGCAGCCATGATCACAGCTGCTGAAGTTCTCTACACACTAAGGAAAGGAGCCTCAGTGCTTCCTTTATTACCTCCTTTAGCAGAGGAGACACTAGAGTATGCTTTATGAAAGAATGCTGTCCCACAATTCATAGCAATGCACCATCGGACCATTCATGAGCGGTGCATCTCATCGTGTGTGTTTTCCATTTCCTGCAGATATGTGTGAATGTTCAGTCAAACCCACAGCTGAACCTCTAAATGCAGATTCTGAGCAGTGAGTTTAAGGTTCTCCATGAACGTCTGCATTCGTTCTGTGTGCTGCTGTGCTGCAGGCTTTAGGATCAGGAACTCGTGTGACTCCAGTCACAGGAAGCCTGAATAAACGAGGATCATCCGCAGCAGGAAGAGGAAATCTGAGAAACTGATGTGACATGTCAGTTTACCTTTACAGGCTGTTTTTATTCTTTAAAACTCTAACCTCCATAATGATGTGATATTTTCCACCAGTGGTTCTTGTTCATACAGCCTGCACACGGGGTGAAGTATAAGATGATCTTTTCATTGTCCATCACGTTGCAGTTTCTCCATAGCAGAAACACGTCAGCAGCACCCACCGTCACATTATTAAGCACTATGATTTCTGTCAAGGAAAAGGAAAGGTGATAAGGAAAAGACCAAGGAGAGATTTTTGTGATTTTTTTTTTCTCCTCTCCCAACAAGCCTTTGACCATCTTCAGCAGATTTCCTGGCACTGCGTTTATCTTTCGCTACACAGAGTGAAAGATTCTGCGTAACCACTGCAAACGAGCATGAGTGCAGTCCTCCAGTCACGCCAGGCAGGCCGCTATGCATAGCTTCAACATTTATTGGTTAAAAAGTTCACTTGAACATGAAAGGGCATGACAATGGAGTTCAGCACAAAAGGAAAGAAAACATCATTAAAGATCAAAAAAGCAGCTGGAGGAGCACAGACGATGGCTGCAGTGGACAGTTTACATCGTTTCAAACACTCAGTTTCACTCCATAACAAACTAGTTCTCTGAGGAAAGGCGTAAGCTAAAGGGGCAACAACAGCTCCAACACGAGCAGCCCGTAGACCTGTTGCTCCAAACAGCTCTGGGGACAGTACACAGCTATAACATGTAGACAGTGGGCTGCAAAGCTCTGCGTGGACACTGGGAAGGACCACCGCACATCCATGCAGTTCTGTTAAGTCCGATGATTTTCTTTGAGTCCTCTTTCTACCCACTAATTCACCACAAGTTCTTCCTATGAAGCAGGAAGTGGCATTTCTCTTGGTGGAGCCTCTAGAAACCGGAGTTTACGCTGCTTCTAAATGAAAACATCCCGTTCTGATGACCCGGCCTTGGCTGCAGGAGTTAACCCACGAAGAGGGCCTTAAAATCTGCTCAGAGGGGTTTACTACACACCCCATACACATTTGTATGGGGTGTGTGTAATCTCTCCAGCGTGTCCTTGGGGCAGACGCAGGACACGCTGGAGAGATTACATCTCTCGGCTGGCCTGGGAACACCTCGGTGTCCCCCCTGGATGTGCTGGAGGAGGTGACTGGGGAGAGGGAGGTCTGGGAATCTCTGCTTAGACTGCTGCCCTGCGACCTGAACCTGGATAAGGGCAGAAAATGGATGGATGGATGGAGAAACTGTGAGTGACCGTGGTCACCGTGGATCAGGTGTGGTGGAACAATGAACTGCACAAAACGAAGATGCAGACAGACTCATCCCTCCTGCTTCCACCTGACTGCTTCTTTTGCAACATTTAGGCTGTTTTCACACTGCAGTGTTTATTCCCTTTAAATCAAACTCTGGTTGGTTTTCCCCCTCGGTGCAGTTCGCTTGTGCAGATGTGAACACGGTAATCGCACTCGGGTTCAAACCAAAACGAGGTCCTTTGGAGGAGGTGGTCTGGGTCTGGTTCAAACAAACTCCAGAGCGGTTTGTTTATGGTTTTAACGTGATCAGAGGCCTCTACTGTGAAGCACGATTCTGTCTTATCCAGGTAACTTCAGGCTTAACTCTATTGTAAAGCTTCATAAGACCAAGCTGACACTTCCATGTCCTGCACTGTGCGTATACGTTTATGTTGATGCCAAGTTAATAACTCATCAGTTTAACCAGAATAAACAGAGCACAGACAAATGTTTAGTCTTTGAATCAGTTCACACAAATCCACTAATACAGATTCACACATCTCATTTTCCTGTTTCTTTAGTTCTTTATCTCTGTGGTGGTTAAACAATGAAAACAGCTGCAGAGTTTTTGGTGTTGACACACAGCATCTGACACTGATTACCAGCATTAAACCACCAGTGAATATTCACTCCACAAACACATGAACACAGGGACAGGATTTATGGAAGCTGAAGCTGCACTCGGATTCTTACTGAAACTACAGACAGACGGTCACCTCAGAGAGCAACACTAAAAACAGGATCATTATTACATGATCAGAAATTCAGCTCCAAATACATTTTGAAAGAATCATATTTCAGCCTGGATCATGTTTTGTGAACATAACCCAGACATCATAGCGGTCCTCTGAGTGAAGCCTTTTGACAGTGAAACCTCATTCAGACAGCTGCTGCTGAGCTTCTTCATCACATCCATCCATCAGCCCTCCACTACACTGTTGCCAAGTGCTTGCTCATAGGGGGTCGTCTGATTGTTGGGGTTTTCTGTCTAATATTGTAGGGTCTTTACCCTAAAATATAAAGCGCCTTGAGGCGACTGTTGTTGTGATTTGGCGCTATATAAATAAAATTGAATTGAATTGAATTGAATTTTGTGTTGTTTTATCCTTTAGCTGTTCAGCAACTGTTTTTTTAAATGTTAGAAAAATGATTTAAAAATTAGGTTTTGATGGAAAATGAGGAACGCTTCACGAATTTGCGTGTCATCCTTGCGCAGGGGCCATGCTAATCTTCTCTGTATCGTTCCAATTTTAGTATATGTGCTACCGAAGTAACACAAAAGCACTGAGGACGTCTGCCTCTTATCCAGCCGTCGGTCCTGGAGCCTCTCACACTCAGGGGGAGGGTTAAAGGTGTGAGAGTGAGGCTTAAACTCCATCTGAACTGACAGGAAACGGCAGCAGGAACGTCTCCGGGTGCTGCCGGGTTGGTTTTATACCTGTAATAATTCACGGGGGCTCAGTGAGACCCGGTCTGAGTCTGTTCCTGTTACTCTGGTTTCAGTCTGAGCCTGAGAGAGGCACAGAGGCATTATGGGAGATTTATACAGACTGGTTTAAGTCAGGGGCTCAGGATTGGAAGGCTGGAGGCACCAGAACAAAAGGCTGATTCAATGCCCCACCTCCTACAGTCCAGCTGGAGGGTTATCTAACCCCCGACCACCCCCAACCGACCCCTGATCACTCCTGACCAACCCCCACCAGCCCTGCAGGGTCAGAGTGACAGAGAGACAGACGGGGGAGGAGAAAGAGAGAAAACCAACTGACTGACTGACGTCATCTTGCTGCCTTCAAACAGGAAGAGACGAGGACAGAAAGACCTCCTCGGAGTCTGGATCCTGCAGGAGGAGTCAGAGCAGGAGGCTTTTCTGAACCCTGGCAGGACCTGGACTCTCTCTGCTGCTGACTGCCTTTGAACCGGCTCCTCATCTGTACTCTATATTAACACCACCTTCAATCCTTCTTAATCTGTTTGCTGCCTCTGAACATTAAGTGTGTGTGTGTGTGTGTGTGTGTAATCTGCCGTTATTTCCTGGGTTAGAGTGAAGGAGAAACTCTATGTATTAGTTTAAATTAAACAAAAATAATAATAACAGCTGCAGTTCCACCAACCTGCCACAGGGCGTCGCTGTCTGGTCGGTGTGCTGCTGCTTCGGCCTGGAAGAGCGAATACAGACAACAGCCTAAACTCTCTAAAGATGACCCATAACAACACAGAATTAACTTATTACAGCTTGCTGATAAATTCCGTTCATAGTATGATTCGGTATTTCAGATTAATGTGGTCAAAAATACCGTTTAACCTTTAAAAATATCAGTTCCACGAACCTGCCACAGGGCGGCAGTGCTGCAACATCAAAGCTTAAAAAACACAACTACACGTCACAAAAAAACCACTAAAACAAAACCACAATCTGGATTTATTTTAACACACACGAGTTTTAAAAGTGTTTCTGTGATCATATGTACTTCTGTCAGATGTTAATTAGCTCTGAAATGTCAAATAGTCTTCACCAGAGAAAAAAGTAAAAAATTACTGAACATAAAACTGTAAAACCGTTTCAATGTGACTCAGAACTACACATAATTAAGTAAACACAATATAAGAAATTTGGGATGTAGTATGATTCAGTGTTTCAGCTCTGTTTTTGCATTTACAGTGAGTTATCCCCACTGTCATATACTGAAACACAGAAAGCTGGATTGTATCTGGAAGCCAAAACCGGATTGAATTCAGTTAAACCTACATTAGGTGTTTGCCGAATTGAAAAGACGGCTTTTATATGTCAAATAAAACTCTTTATATTCAGCAGAAGAGGCGCATCACAGGTCAGTAACTGAAAGCATCCAATTTTAGTAGATTTTTAAATGGAGTCTGGCCTATGAGGTGTAATTCTGCTGTGAGCCGATTAGGTGAGACAAACCTCACCATCAGAAGAGATCAAAGACAGAAAAGAAAGGGAAAAAAAATTCTGTTCTTTACGCCAGACAGCAGCCAAACTCAAAAACATTTTTATATTATTTCATGTCAAACGTTCACAACTGTCAAATTACTTCAATCATGATTTTAGTCGGGTCTCTGTTTCCTGCTGAAATGTTCGGCACGTGCTGTGGTTCATTAGTTTGGCTTCATTAAGACTTTCATCACTTTTTGCTGGTGAACCTGAGCTGCAGACATAAACTGCAGCAGACCTTAAATTCAGTGCAACTCAGAAAGCTGACAGGCCGAATTAATGAGCTTATCTCCATAAATCACATTCACTATCTGCAGGTTTTATATACCGCATGTTTAATGTGTAAAAAACCAAAAAACTTTAATTTAGCGGACCTTTAAATGAGATCTGGCGCACCTGGATCCGCACTGAACTTTTTTTCTTTTAAAAAAAAATACCGTTTAACTTTGTAAGAGAGCAGATAATTTGACCTGCACAGAGATCCTCTCACCTGAGGATCCTCTCAAGAAATTCAGCACCTACGTTAATTTCATTTTTCTCGTTTCACCGTGTGAAGGATTGTAGGGCTAAAGGTTAAATCCACGTTCACGAGCCGTGAATTAATTTAAAATGCGCGTGTTTTTTAAACCTGTCGTTTTTTTTTCAGCGAGAAAATCAAATTTCAAACAGATTTAAACGAAGTCCGGCAGGTTAAACACGAAACACGCATAACGTTTCCCACGGAGACCATCATCATCATTATTAACAGCCCGCTGCAGGCGCGTGCTCAGAGCGGGAGAGGGAGGGGCTCATTCTCCACTAACTGTCCTTTCAAACTAAAAGTCCGTTCAACTATTTAAAAGAAAAATTCTTTTTCAAATTTTTTTTATTAAAATCAAACTTAAGTGGCAGTAAACACAGAACTGCTGTTTATATAAAACGTATTATTTTAATATCTTCTTTTTAAGTCTTTGTTTTTATACATATATCAATTAGAATCAATTTGGTGAAATTAAATTCATGCTTTCACAAACTAGAGCCAAGCAACATTAAAATAAGAGTTAATTCATACATAAATATATTCTTTTTTTTATGACATTTTACACAGGACCATGTTTTTATTTTATCAGAGCTCACAGAGCTCTGTTTTAGAGAGGCTTTTATTCTGAAGAAGTTACAGCGCGGGCAGCGTCATCATTTCAGGCTCATTTTTATGATAGAAACAGGAAAGCGCTTTAAAAAACAGTCTGAGTCAGCATTTACCATCACATCAGTGATTTATTTAGTAAAATATGAATTTAATGTCAAACAGAACAAAGCGGCAAACATGTTACGAGGAATGAAAACATTCAGTGCGATGAAAGACGGATAAACAGTAGAAAATAAACAAATATTCTATTATTAAAAGAAAAACAAAACGCGCTCCACCTCTTGTCCTTCTTCAGCCGCCGTATAATAACTTCTCGTGACGCCTGCGCAGTAGTAGCTTTCTGTCAGGTTCCGGTACTGTTCAGCTAGCCGAAGCTGCAAGGCCGGTCCGTGTGCGGCGGTACCTGTTCGCTCCAGCAGCAGTGCTCAGCCTCCGCTCAGACCCGGTCCGGGTCGTTGGCACGGAGCCGGTTCTGACTGCGGAGGCTGCAGTTAGCCGGCAGCGGCTAGCTGTGCTAAAAACAAACAGAAGCTAACGGCTAGCAGAGACAACATGGCGACGCAGGAGAAGAAGCCGGAGGGGGAGGGCAGCAAGCAGCCTCCTCCTTGCTCCTCCTCCTCCTCAGGGTCCGGCAGCAAGGTGAGGCGCAGGTCCGTTAGCTTTCTCTGTCTCAGCTTATATCTGATCAGTCACGTGAGCCTCACCTTTGGTTCTCCACCAGACCTGGTTCTGATCCGGGAAATAGGGTCAGCTCAGAGCTTGTTAATATGAGGTTTAGTTACCATGGTAACAGGCTCAGGCGTTCCTGTGACTTTGCCCCTCCTGCTGCACCTGGAGCCTCTGTCTGAATCAGTCTGCTATCAGTGATCAATAATCGATTGATCAGTGAGGGGAGGTGTTACCTGGGTTAAGGGTCAGTAAACTTCACGTTCATTGGTCGGCCGGATTGAAGCTCTGCTCTGCATCGACCCATTCCCATGGTGACTCTGGACTCATGATGACTGCGTTCTGTCACTAACTCAGAGCTGATTGATTAACTGATCAGCTGGAACAGGAAGCTCTGATCAATATTAATCCCTCTGTGGGTGATAGGTGGTCACTTCAGGCTCCGGTTGCGTAGGTAACCCTCCAGCGTATTTACCACACTGTCACATGTCAGTCAGCGGCATCCTTCGCTCTCATTGGTGCTTGTGTTGAGAAAGTTAAACCTGGGACCCGCTCACTTCATGTGACCAGTGGTTATTTTGGCCGCCACCGCCTGAAGTCGCTGAATGTCTTTGACTTTTGACGGTGTTGTGACAGTTGCTACGCCGCTGCTAGTCACTTCCTGTGATGACGAGCTTTCAGAGCTAAACTCGGAGTTAGTTAAACCTGGTTTCAGGAGCGGGTCCTGACCTGGATCTGGTCTGCTGTGTGTTTCCATGAATAAAGAGCTGATTGGTCAGTAGGTAGAGCTTTTGCAGCATGCTGATGATGTTTTTCTGCAGTCAGTGGTGCTCCGGCTCCCTCGATGGGCTGCTGGATCACACCAACAGGTTATTTCAGAGAGGTAACCTCCACACGTTTCTGAATCGTGCAGTCACACGAAGTAAATCACGAACATCAGGAGCTACAGCATGGTCACATGACTCCTCGCGTGACTCCTCATGTGACTCCTCTGAGTTCGAGTTTGGCGTGATGAACGTCCTTGACAGCGTCTGTAGTCTGTTATCAAACTGCTTCTCCAACATTTGGAGTTACTGACAGACTTTATGTTGGAGGAGAAAACGTGAACCTGCTGATCCACATCCAGCCGAAAACCTGCCAACCTCCAGAACAGGGACAGGAAGTCCCAGCTGAGGACCAGGTTTCAGGACTCAGTCCTGCAGCACCCTCTGTGCAACATAAACCTTACAACTCACCTGAGGTAAAGCCACCTGTCATGGTTCCCTCCTGAAGTCACCTGATCAGCGGTGACCTCACAGCTCTCAGGTGGTTAAAAGAGGTCATTGATGGTTATTGGTGCTTATTGATGGTTATTGATGGTTATTGGTAGTTATTGGTGGTTATTGATGCTTATTGGTGCTTATGGATGGTTATTGGTGCTTATTGATGGTTATTGATGCTTATTGATGGTTATTGATGTTTATTGGTGGTTATTGATGCTTATCGATGGTTATTGGTATTTATTGATGCTTATTGATGGTTATTGATGGTTATTGGTAGTTATTGGTGGTTATTGATGCTTATTGGTGCTTATGGATGGTTATTGGTGCTTATTGATGGTTATTGATGCTTATTGATGGTTATTGATGGTTATTGGTAGTTATTGGTGGTTATTGATGCTTATTGGTGCTTATGGATGGTTATTGGTGCTTATTGATGCTTATTGGTGGTTATTGGTGCTTATTGGTGGTTATTGATGCTTATTGATGCTTATTGATGGTTATTGGTGCTTATTGATGCTTATTTGTGGTTATTGGTGCTTATTGATGCTTATTGATGGTTATTGGTGCTTATTGATGCTTATTTGTGGTTATTGGTGCTTATTGATGCTTATTGATGGTTATTGGTGCTTATTGATGCTTATTGGTGGTTATTGATGCTTATTGGTAGTTATTGGTGCTTATTGATGGCTATTTGTGTTTATTGATGCTTATTGATGGTCTGCGTGTTTCAGTCCAATCCAGCCAAACCAAGCTACACGGTGAAGTTCACGCTGGCCGGACACAAGAAGGCTGTTTCCTCTGTCAAGTTCAGCCCCAACGGAGAGTGGCTCGCCAGCTCCTGTGAGGACACACACACACACACACACACACACACACACACACACAGCACCACAGCTGATATTGACGTGACGAGCTGTGATCATATGTGTGTTCCTCATGAAGCTGATGCTGCAGGCAGTAACTGTACCCGACTGCAGGAGCTTTCTTACTAATTATCTTTCTGGTATATATATTCAAAATAGCAAATATAAATCTATTCCTAAATTAAGTTGTTTTCTTATAGATGAAGCTGGCAGTAATTAAAGTCATTAAATTAACCTTTTTGTAAAAGTCTGATGTGCTGGCCTGGGGCCCAGTGAGGATGACTTCCTGTGGTGTCTCCGTCTGTAAGAAGGCTGTAAAACTAACGATGATTCAGAGCTCAGACTCCCATTGAGTGATACGTTCTTTAAGGACTCACATTACAAAACTTCCTGCTGCAAAATACAGAGAAAAGTCCAAAATGTACTCCTTTGACATTTTTACTCTCTGGGCCAGATTGTACCCTTTGGTGGGCCAGTTGTGGCCCCCGGCCCATAGGTTGGACATCCCTGGTGTATATAGGCTATACCGGTAGCAGAGCACTGACTCATTTAACCTCGTTTCCATGCAGCAGTGAATGGTGTAGCTTTAATTAGTGGATGGTAGGTGTATGAGCTGGTCTCGGTGGGAGCTGTGGCCAAAGAAGGGAACTGATTGTAGCTCCTGTGTAAAAACATCAGAAAGTCTGCCTGTATCCACCTACTGTTTACTGGTTTTCATGGCTCAGGCGATGCATGTTTAAACTCAGTCTGTTCTATATTTGCTCCAACTCGACCTAATCAGCTCAGTCACAGCTGTTTAATGGCCCCGAAGAAGCAGCAAAACTTGTGTTTGGAGCTGTGACCACAGAGGAATTATCAGTACAAAAAGCTCCACACAGGAACCTGGAGCTCTTTATTTAGAGATCAGTTTGAGTGAGAGAAGGTCCTGCAAAGTGCTGCACATTAGGAGAAAACGTAAAAGCTTTGTCATTAAATTATAAGCTGACATTTCCATTAGAGAAAAGTTATAAAAATGATGACGTATCCTGTCAGTTAGAGAGAATCAGAACCAGCAGGGCAGAGCTTAGAAAATGGATCTCTGAGCTAATGAAGCCTCAGAGCAGCTGATAGAAACACGCTGGGAGAGAGAAACGCTGTCAGAGAACATGTGATGGTGATGCGGTAACCATGGTAACGTCTCTGTGCAGCTGCTGATAAGCTGATAAAGATCTGGGGAGCGTACGATGGGAAGTTTGAGAAATCCATCGTTGGACACAAGCTGGTGAGACACCTCAGTCCTGATTCTGGTCTCAACCCAGTCTGGTGTCAGGCTGATTCTGGTTCTGATCCATGTGTGTGTGTGTGTGTGTGTGTGTGTGTGTAGGGGATCTCTGATGTGTCCTGGTCTTCAGACTTCAACCTGCTGGTTTCAGCGTCCGACGACAAAACACTGAAGATCTGGGACAACAACTCTGTAAGAGACACACCTGAGACCGGCTCAGATTTCAGAGTGATCCTGCAGGACAACAGGTCAGATACACCTGAGGGAAATGATCCTGTCTGTCTGTCTCTTCAGGGGAAGTGTCTGAAGACTCTGAAGGGTCACAGTAACTACGTCTTCTGCTGCAACTTCAACCCTCAGTCCAACCTCGTGGTGTCTGGATCGGTACGCATCTCTAACTCAGACCTGGCTCTGCTGGGTCCTGGTGCTTAGCAGAGATCCTGTAGTCCTGCTGGGTCCTGCTGGGCCCTGCTGGGTTCTCCTGGGTCCTGCTAGGCCCTGTTGGGTCCTGCTGGGCCCTGCTGGGCCCTGCTGGGTCCTGCTGGGTTCTCCTGGGTCCTGCTAGGCCCTGTTGGGTCCTGCTGGGTCCTGCTGGGTTCTCCTGGGCCCTGTTGGGTCCTGCTGGGCCCTGTTGTGTCCTGCTGGCCCCTGTTGGGTCCTGCTGGGTCCTGCTGGGCCCTGTTGGGTCCTGCTGGGCCCTGCTGGGTTCTCCTGGGTCCTGCTAGGCCCTGTTGGGTCCTGCTGGGCCCTGCTGGGCCCTGCTGGGTTCTCCTGGGCCCTGCTGGGTCCTGCTGGGCCCTGTTGTGTCCTGCTGGCCCCTGTTGGGTC